>JAECUM010002014.1:0-189711 GCA_016617855.1 Megalonaias nervosa
ATATATGTGTGTGTGTGTGTGTGTGTGTGTGTGTGTGTGATATTTAATCCCCTGGCTAATCTATTGTGTAAAAAATAATTCGTGGGCCCCTATGCTTTTCATACACTAGCTATATGGTAGCCAAGCCCCTGATATATATAAATTGAAATGTCTATCGAAATTCTACAAAGACGGTAAAATCTACCCTGTATCGTGCATAAGCAAGAAAGGACTTACACACGTGCATGTGGAAGAGTTGTTACCCCTAAAACTCTTTTAACAGAGGGCGCGTGTAATGAATGACGTCACATCCACCATCATTCTACGAAAATGGCAGAGCCAGACCTCTATGCAATATTGGGTGTCAGTCGAAGTGCCTCCGAAAGTGAAATCAAAAAGGTATAAATATAAATAAAGACGCATGATCTGGTAACTATGTGTATATTGTATCAGTAGGCAGGAAGTGCTGAAAAGAATTTTAATTCACTGAAAGAAGCTTCACCTTCAGTAGTGGATCTGGCTCATGACCGACATGGGTTTAGCATGAATTACGAATGTAGTTGAGAAAGCCACTTAATCAGAATATTACACTTTTTTCCCTCTGCTGTTAATAATCAATAATGTTTCAAATTGCTCTCAATCCTGTGAGAAACTGAAAAGCTTCCATTCGAGCTTGTCTCAAGTCTGGGCCTAACAGCATGTGATTGCTGCATGGACTATGGTGCCGCTTACATCTCTAAACACCATGACAAAGACAGTTGAACGTCTTTTCACTTTGGCAATTAGAACTGAATCTTTGCAATATTGGAACTGAATCTTTGTAATAAAATATGTTCATTACTTGCATACGAGTATGAGAGAGAATGAGAGCACTGTTATGCAATACAACTTTTGAGGAACTTTGCTCATAGCTGTTATTGCTAACTTGGAAACAGACATTGATAATTTGAGTATACATGTTTGAAATGTGCTAGATTTATTTCCATTTTTGAAGTTCTGCTAAAAAGATTTAGAAATAAAATTTTCATTCAGCTTTTTATTTGACATGTAAATTGCTGCTCAAGACAATCCGTTGTTTTCACGTGACATCACAAAACGTGTGTACTTACATATCGGCCATTTTGGGTCTCTAACCATGCAAACCAGCGCCTTAGAACTTTGTTCTTTCTTCGTAATTATGAAGGCATGTCTCATTTTGTGCGCAAGGATATAATAATCACATTCTATTTTGCATGTCGACTGCACGAGTCCAAATGCATGGCTTTTCTGCTTTTTCTTCAAATAAAACATTTAAATTCCAGCCATCTTTGTTATTATTTCATAAACAAATAGATCCATCAATAAACAGATGCAGAAACAAATGGATACACAAACAAGTAGAAACATGTAATGATTTTCAATTTACATGGACTGAAATCAATCATTTGGTTATAGTTAAGTTAAAAAACCAATCATTAATATATAATTTCATATTTTTAAAAGCATTTCAAGAATAATCGGTTTTGAAATTCAGTATAAAGTCATGATCCGTTAGGCAAATGTTTTGTTTTAATACACTGAAGATGAAACTTCTTTGAACGATTATTGCTTAAATTCATCATCATCCTGTGTCCATCATCTCCACCACAAACAGAATCTTTGACAGTACTTATTAAAATTGATTTGTCTGCTGTCTTTGGCACAAGCATGTTTTCTCGAAAAGTATTTGTTCTGGCATAATGCACATGCTATGAAGTTTTATTTCTGTATCTGTTATTGTATCCCGAAGATCAATGTTCGGAAATACTCTTTCAAGGTGTCAAGCTTAGGGACATCATACAAAATATTTTTTTAAAAAAGACAGTATTGTCTGTTTGTATAAAAATTAACAGCATTTCTATTTAATAGCAATATGCACGATTACGGTTCAACTTTACTTTTCTTTCTTTCGATATAAGACAGGGTACTTAGTTTCGTTTTTAATTTCGTGCTATAGGAACACATAATTTCAAGTATAATGTATGTATCATTTCAATTAAGTAAATATCCTTATCGACAATTAAGTCAGATTATTATCTTGAATACATGTATACGTGATGACTCGTGTTGATAAAGGTTTGTTAGGGACTCAAAATGGAGGCGCAAGGTACATGTGCGTTGCATTGTGGGGATTTGCATACTCAATTGTGATTTCTGTGAAAACAACCCATAAGAACCTTTTAATAATGCTACTTTTAAATGCTTTGAATTTCCATGTAACTTTCTTACTACATACACATATAGTTCTCACAAATATAATTCCCATCTGGAAGGGCTGGCCATATAAGAGGGGGACTGCTATTTGATGGAAATCATCGTAACATGAGTTGTGCAAATGGTGCTCTGTGCCACCATTACTTAAAATATAGCAACCTTTAATTACTTCTCCAAAACTAATGAATAGAATATGACAGAACTTGAAAGAAAGCATCCTCGCAAGAAAGAGATTCAGATTTGTACAGTTGTCAGCCTAACATCAGATATTGCCACCATTACTTGAAAGATAAAAGTATTTAAATTTAAACGACTTGCTTCCCAAACCTCACAACAACACTTAACAGAAAGCATCCAAACATGGATGGCTTTTCAAGTCTGTACAACAGATGCAGGGACCCCGAGTGGTCTAAAGTGCTCAGTTACAGTTCACTGCCATCTCGCACCTGTCTGCGTGGGTTTGAGTCTTGGGCTCGGCCAATGTGGGTACGTGAGAAAGCTTGCCAGTAGCTTCTCGTGGGTCAGTAGTTCTTTCTGGGTTTTTCCGGGTTCTTTTTCCATTGATACTGGCTGCCATGTATAGCCTATCTTGTGCTGAAAGATTCCTACAACAACTGCAACAGATGCTGATCAAGCCAAACCTTGAGATGTGTGGTCTTTTTTTGTGTGCAAAGACCAAAGAACAGAATTTGACAAAATTTTACACAAGCATTGTAGCTTAAAGGTCTGCAAAGTTTTCACAACTGATGCTGATCCATCAAGCATGGTCACTGTTCCTACAAAATGGAAAAAATTTGCTCCTTGTCCAAAACTGTTGAAGAAAATTTGACCAAACCTGATAGGGAGGATGATGGCATCAAGATCTCTCAAATTTCCATACAAGATGCAGACATGCCTACCGTCCCGCATTTTGCGTATTAGTCCCACAAAATGCCCAAATTTGCCTTTGCATCCCGCAAATACTCATTTAGTGTTAAAAATCCGCAAAAGTCTGGATAAAAAATCCGCATGTCATAATATATGCTATCACCGACCAGAACAGGAAATTATCAAATCTGCGCATGCGCGATGGTTTAAAATAGCCATTGCAAACATGCTTGTTCTGAGGCGGTTCTAATACAAAGATCTACATTCACAGATTCTTTACATTCTGTTTACAGTGAGTTGTTTTTGATTCTGGACAAAAATTTCATGGCTTCTAAAAAGCAGTTGGATATCAATGGAAATGATTCAAAACCTACATCAAAAAGACGCCCACAATGTTTTCGTAAAGAATACACTGAGGAGTATGAATTCATAAAGCCGGGATAAAATGCAGACACAAATGCTTTCTGCAACATCTGTAATTGTGAATTTTCAATTAAGTCTGGAGGAATGTTCGATATTCGCAGACACGTTTCAGGAAAAAGGCATTTCGAACTTGAAAAAGAAGTTAAACGCTCGAAGAAAATTGTTGGATTTTTTCATTATCGGCTGGATCTAGTGCGACTTCATCTTCTATGCCTAAGTCTGATGTAATAAGAGCTGAAGTTATGTTAGTAGATATTATTACTGAACTCAATCTGCCTATGAGCGCACTTGATACATTTTCAAAGGCTTTTAAAATTATGTTTAGTGACTGACATTGCTAAACAATTTCAGTGAGGTAGATCAAAAGGAACTGCTATTGTTAAAGAAACAGCGACTAATACTACATTAAAATTAGTTGAAAAAATGCGGAATTGCCCATTCACTGTTTCTACAGATGGAAGCAATGATCAAGGAAACTTCAAGATCTTTCCTCTTGTTATCAGAACTGTTGATCCAGTATCATCATTAGTAACATCAGACATTCTCTCAATCCCGGTTTGTGAAGGCTCTGCAACAGGTGAAGTAATATTCAATTTGATACAGAATGAATTACAAGTTCATGAAATTTCTTGGAAGAATTGCTTGGCTCTTGGGTCTGACAATGCCCCTGTGGTGGTTGGGAAGGACAGAGGAGTCTATGGGTTTATGATTAAAGAGCAACCCAATTTATATCTTTCAGGCTGTGTGTGTCACCTGATACATATAGCAGCAGAAAAGGGTGCTGCATGTCTACCACTTAATGTTGACCAGCTTTTGATTGATGTATATTATTATTTGGACAAAAGCAGTAAACGGCAAGCAGGGTTTAAAGATATGCAGATTCTACATGATACAAAAGCAAATCAAATTCTAAAACATGTTTCAACTAGATGGCTAAGCATCAACAGGTGCTTACAAAGACTTCTGGACAACTGGGACCCTCTTCATGATTTTTTCAAAGAACAAGAGAAGTCTGCATCATCCAAATCTTTAAAAGAAAGAGTAAGTGAGTTGAGACACACCTTCTCTTCTCCAACAAATCGCCTTGTATGTCTTTTCTTGGTAGATGCTCTAAAACCATTTGATGAAGTGAATACAGAGCTACAGTGCGACACACCATTAATACATGTGCTAAAAAGACGTCTTGAAAAGCTTCTTAAAACCATTCTTTTGAAGTTTGTGAAGCCATCAGCTATGCTTTATCAGTCTGTAACAGAAGTTCAGTTTGAAGTTAAGCACCATCAGAAAGAGGATAAAGATATTTTGATTGGACAGCCTGCAACAGACTTTATTGCTAGAAAAGATGAGGTCCACCTGAGAGAACAGAGGCTGCAAGAGTTTTATGATGGGGCAAGAAAGTTTTTTGAAACATCAGCAAAATAACATTAGAGACAAGTTGCCCCTTAAAGATGATTTATTAAAGCATGCTGAAATTTCGGATCCAGCATTGCAACTAGAAGCTAAAATGGCATCTTTGGATTATTTCTTTGAAAGATTTCCAGTATTATTACACGAGGAAGTGACTGCAGCAGATGTGAAATTGGAAATGGCACAATATCAGTCCACAGATATTCAGTCATGTCTGAGAAATAGAATCGATGAAACCTGGGCTGCTATCAGCCAGTTGAAGGAAGATGGAACAGTGGTCTTCAAAATATTGCCAAAAATAATGCTTTCATTAATGACAATACCTCATTCATCTGCACACTGTGAGCGAGTTTTCTCACTAGTGAGAAAAAATCAAACAGAGTTCAGGAGTAAGTTGAGTGCTGAGACTGTAGAGGCACTTTTAATTTCAAAATGTAGACCAGGGTCAGCTGCAGACAGGATCTACACTGAAAATGAGCTGCAGGACCTGAAAAGTGCTTACTACAGGTCCCTTAGGATGAATTGAGTAGTCCTGGACTCGAATTTTGTATATTTGTATATATTGTAAATAGGTGGGTACTGGGTTTTATACATAAATATTTATTATAAATATGCATTACTGGTATTTAATGATGTTTTGAGAGAATTTATTATGTTTATTCACAAGAACATACTTATGTTCCCCATTTTCATGCTCTGTCCCTCATTTATGGTGGTGGTGTCCCTCAAAAACATTTTCTGGGGTAGGCATGTCTGCAAGATGCCAATCCACCATGAAATAAATTGCTAAAAATTTAAACTGTTTAAGTTTGTTTAAATATTTAATAACAGAGGCTTTATTGGTTAAAAAAAAAAAGGCACAGCATCTCATAGTTCTCAATAGATGCATTCCCCCCCTCCTGACATTTTGATGCATGGAAGTTCCATCCCATGCATGTTTATGGTGCACTTTGATTTGGGTCGTAGCATCAGTCCCAATTACCCTTGATTCACCACTTGGGGCATAATTTCCTACAGAACGTATGCTGTCCATAGCAAATTGCTGTTTGGCATAGCCTGCTGTTTACACCTTATCAGCCAATATTATCACACAATTACAAAATCGGTATCATGGGGTCACTGATGTCACACTTAGGTGGGCATAACTTAATCATTGTTTTGCTGGATATCTGTATGTTACCTCTTGATCCCATATCAGCATTTATTTTGTTGCCCATCAACATATTGTACCTGTGATAGGACAAAAATACTGTTTTAAAGGCCATCTATCACTTTTAAAAAATAAAAGATTACCGGTATCATCATTTTTATTATTTTAAGACCCAAAGTTTGTGTGTTCTATCCCCACATTACAGAAACCAGTGGGAACTAGACATCTGAGGACTGGAAATCTTAACCATTGTAGTGGCCAAGTCATCAGATTACAGGGGCTAACAAGTGTACATAACCTGCTAATTGGTTACTTTGCTGATATAATCTTTAGAGTTTAAGGCTAAATGCAGCAAATTTTACGAAGGTGTTATAAGTAATGAAAGGATCAAAGGTGTTAATGGCTTTCAAGTCTTATAATAAAAATCAGCTGCTGTTTATTAGCAGTGAGATAAAAAGGAGAGATCAACCAAAGAATTATTTGAAACATGAGTTGGTATTTTTGTTATTGCATTGTTCAAGATGTTTTAAGAGGAATATTTAAAGGCAGTTGATATATAAGTTTTAGTTCAGTTCTTGTCAGAATGCTGAACATAAGCTTTCTCCTAATGATTTAAAGACACTGATTAATAAATATGAAACTCAGGAATAAATCTGATGAAGTTGTAAGGAATCTTTAGCATCAGTTTGCTCAATGAATAAGGAACTATTCCAACTATGAGCTCATGGCTCAAGAACAAATGACTCTTGAGATTTTCATTTTGACTGGAGATTTTGGTATCTGGTCAAATGGCTCATCAGTTTTGAATCTGTTGAGAAACCTGCAGACTTGTATCAGATTTGATTGAAAGTATCCAGGCATAGATGGCTTTTAAGTTTGTCACAATGCCAATCTACCATGCATACATACATTCATACATATATATATATATATATATATATATATATATATATATATATATATATATATATATATATATGTGTGTGTGTGTGTGTGTGTGTGTCTGTAACGATTCAACCTGTTTGGCAATTTCAGGTTGCTCCATTTAATCAGATGTAGGACTCTTTGGTCACCACACCATTTGTTTTTCTCAGATAAATGCTTTAAAAACATTCTTATTTCATATCATCACTTAAATTTGGAAGGTATTACAATGTTATCTTCAAAACAAAACTAGTGCAGTTTCCTCTAGCAAGGAAAATCTAATCTTTAGACAAGTCTGAAAGGAGGAGTGGAGATGACTAAGAACCAAATCCATCAGAAAAGTCCTTTTTTACATTTAAACTATGCTGTAATGGAGACCCAGACTTGGATGTTAGTGGTGCTGTTTGACAGTATTTAAACTTTTACAGCATGAAAATAGTTTTTTTAATTTTAGGATTGTTAGGGTTATCTACAGAGCCCATTATTGTTTTGATGTAGGGAGACGAATTGTATTTTTCTACAGGTATAAATTTTTACAGTTGGGAATGATCATGAAATGTTTTTGATTAAGAACAGGGTCCATTTCAGCCCTAGTGCACACTGACAGAATCCCAGAACTAAAAAATTAATATGTGTGATTTGCCTTACTTGATTCAGGAAAAAGTCAGATCACCAGAACATGCAGAAATTACAAAATTTTATTGCTTGGTCTTGAGTTTATGCATAGAAATTCAAATTAAATGTTTAAAACAAAATTATAACAAATACAAATGTAACTTTATTTCTTATTCTTTCAGGCATACTACAAATTGGCAAAAGAGCATCATCCTGACAAGAACCCTGCTTCTGGAGAAAAGGTAAATGATAACAGTTATTCAGAATAATCATATTAGGCATGCAGTTCACCATTTTCTTAGGTTGTTGATGTGGTGGATGCACTATGATTTTAGCATTGAAAACAGCGTTGGCACAAGAATTTCTGAAGTAATTGCAAAATTTAGCACTAAAATATACTGGCATATTTGATTATCTAGTGTGCCAAGTCAGGTGAGGGCATATCTACTGCATATATTCACTGACAAGACTAATCGAACTGCACACTGCACAGACCCAGATCTGCTGTCGCATAGTATGCTGGCTGGTCTGGGTCTATGCAGTTTGTTAGGAGCAATCAGTAGAACAAACAACAGGATTGGGACCTTTGTTGTGTGCAATTTGACTTGTCTTGTAAGTGAGTATAATGGTATACAGTTTTCCACTGTGGATTTGTCTCCTCAACTTCAGTTGTTAAACATTATACACTTGTACTTTCTTTCATATTGTCATTTTACATTTTAGATTCATCAGTGTTTGATTTCTTATAAAAGTACATATTGCTACACATTTCATTGTATGAAGAAAAAAAATCAGTCCCTTACATCATTTGTATAGCTTGAAAAATATGGTCTGCTAGCAGAAATTAACTGCTTTATGATGTCTTTCACCCATCTCTTACTTAATCCTTATACTTATTTAATTTCCTGATTTTGTTGGATGCACATATGAAATTGAAACAGCCACTGTCCTAATCTACAGTATTTGCATTGCTTGTTTGTGGTTTTTAACTTGTAAAGTTTTTATTCAGTTGTTCACCCTTAAATTCCTTGTCGCGATGTCTTTTTTCATAACTGTTTACACATCTGGTTTCTTCAGCCTGACATGAAAGGTTGTTAAACTAAATCTGATAGGCACATTTATCCCCGGAACTAGCTTTTTGTTGTAGTTTGAAGCTACATTAAAGCTACGTTAAAAACCAAATCACAATTATAATACTGGCTACTTAGCAAACCCAAAATGGCAGATTCCCAGTGTGGTTCATCTTTAGATGATGAATTTTGTTTGGCACATGATGGCGATGAAGGCAATTTATATTTTATTAAAGTTAGGAATTATATCAGTATCACAGATGGGCAAGTGTTTGTGGATATACCAGTGATTGGTTTTGAACCTGAAAATGGCGTCAAATATGAATGTAATGTTCCATGAAAAAAATACTGATGGCATGGCAGTCAACCCCTCTTTTCATCAGTATTTAAAAATTAAATGTAGAAAAGACAGCATATCAAGCTGTATTAAAATAACAGACAATTTAAAAGTAGAGTGCAATTTTCATTTTTTTTTTTCAACAATAAAGCCTTGCAGGATCTTTTGCTTTTGCTTTGGTGGGCCAACAAGCGAAGGTAGAAGGAGGAAAAAGTAGTGTGAGGGTACCAGAAAGCAGCTTTCACAGACCTGACAATCTTTATGATTTTGCAGTAAGTCTTATGGAAATGGTGCTTAAAATACAGACTTAGGAATAAGAGCACATATTACGGAAATATGATTGTTTGCAGTAAACTCCAGATACTGGCTTGTGCATGTTTGATTCGGATCCTGGTTTCATGTTAGATTCGATGGAATTAGCCAGGGAACCAGACTAACTTTACCATAGTACCTCATGCTATAAATTGCATATATTTTGTGATGCAAAATGTTTGTATAATCAAGCTTTTGCTTATTGTTCTTTTTACAAATGGTCTCCAACCAGCAGCAGGTCAGGACAATGGACAATAATCTTTTTTAAAGTTTTAATAGTATAGATGATTAAAAGGGAATATTCAGATTATTCAGGAGAAAAAACAAGAAGGGTGACAATTACATTTAGTGGACATCATTTGTGATTACCATTGCCACGGCTAATGTGAAATGTATTATATTTTAAGGATTACGTCAAGTTGAGAGATATCCATAGAGCTTGGAACTGCAGTTTGTAAAACTGTGCTGGAGGTAATTAAGGTTAAAGTAAACTTTACAAAGTTGGGTTGAACCGATGTTTACCATTCCTGCCTCAGTCTTGAATGACACTTCTTTACCTTTAATTTAAATGCGTGTTTTCCACCTTGAGAATAGAAGGACATATTTTGTTATACCTTAGTGAAAAAACCCATCAACTACCGCAGTGTTTTATGTAGAAATGGCTTCATGTAAGTCATTTGACTCATCAAGGCAAAAAACTGTGAGTCAAAATCCAAACCTGTGAGTCTTATTCCAGCCGATGCTCAGTCTTCAGTAGTTTTTAAAAAATAATTATATTGTTTAAATACACAAAAATATTAGTTACATGATGTGACTAAAAGCCAATAAGGCAATTCCCTTGCCAGAAGCATCTGAACATTCTGTATTTGTTAAAAATTTTTGCTGATGGTTTCATGACATCAGAAATAATCTGAGCATATATGACGAGGCATTTATTGTTAGCTATGTCAGTGCTTTCATCTGACATTGCTGTCACAAATGACGAATTTTGCAGGTCACATATAAGACTATCCTCCACAACCTTTGATAGGCTCTCCAGTAACTCTGAACGGGTAGTAGCCAAGTCATACTGAATGGCGGAATTCTTCAAAATGCCAATGGCATCAATTCTTAGCTGTTAAGCCATGTATTAAATTAAGAAGAGATTTGTATTTTAAAAAAGGGATGTCATCTACACTCAGCCAATATACACATTTAAGTAGCACTTTAACTGCCTTGTCTTGTTTGGAAGAATGTTTTTGTAAAACTGCATTCAAATCTGCCTGGTGTTTTGGAACTTCAGTCGGCAGTTTGTGTTCTGGCAACCCAGCATGCCTTATCAGTGTACTGTTCTGAAAGTTATTGTGTTTTGCATATTTTGGTCATTGAGTTTTTTTTTAGCCTCTGTACATATATGGCAAAACATAAAGTCATCTTCACTGTCACATTATTCACTCAACTGAACTTCTTTTTGAAAACGTAGCCAGCTCTTTGTTTTCAGACATTGCTGCACAAAATTACGTTTTATCTTACGAGTAATCATTACCTTGTCTTTTGATGACGAAGGCTCCACTGGTTCGATAACAATACAGTAGAACCTGTCATGAGCGACCTCTGCTATGAGCGACCACCTGTCATGAACGACCACAATCGTAATGCACGGATCGATTTTATTATATAAACGCTCTGTAATGAGCGACCACCTGCTGAACGCGACCAGCGACCGCGATTTCTTGGCAAAATATGCATTTCAACACTGCTATGAACGACCGCATCGCAAAAAACAGAGATCAACACCATTGTCCTTGACTTAATCCTTTGTAAACACGAGAGCTCAGGATGCATGTAGTATGCAAACAAAGTGCACATTAAATAACACTAAACAACCATAAGGCAAGATAAACACCACTAACCGTCATTTAATCCTTTGTATCAACGACCGCATAAATAGTAAAGATTGTTCAAATACAGTATTTAAAAAAAAAAAAAAATTGGCTACCTACCAGTTGTGTGAAATTTACAAGTCCGGCATATGGTGTCATTTGTAAATTGCAGTAAACCAGACTAAAGTACATGTCACTAACTGCCATTATAGTGACAAAGTCATGTGAATTGCCAGTAAGATTAACCATTTTTTATCAAAGGAAGTAATGATGGACATACGCGGTCAATTTAGAGGTTTGTATTTTTTCTTTATCTTTGTGAAAACCCACACATTGCCGGTAGTCCTAATGTCCCAGTGATAAATCTTTTGAAAGGGCTTCAGTGTAGGGTTGAGTACATCATTTGTCTTTCCAGTTAATCTGTAATGCCTGCGGGTGAATGAGGTCTTTGTCTTTAACACTAGTAAGTGAGAATCGTTTCCGGATTTATTTTTTTTTTTTTTTATTTTTTTTTTTTGTTACAGTGTTTCACCAAGCCACCATTTGTTTACCCAGGTGCAGATGGTCGCAACCTTTGTTTATCAAGCTATAACGCTGGTGATTTAAACTTCGTCTCAAAAAAATGTATTGTTTCTTGATGAGTTAATTATTTTGGGGGGTTTCATTCATTGGTAAATAATATATATTTATTCCACATTTCCCCAAATCCTGATCAAAATCGAAATACATCTAGTCGTTATTACATCAACATTAATAACAATGGCAGAACCTCCGATGAAAAAAAGAAAACTCCTAACACTGGAAGAAAGATTTAATGTAATGAAAGAAGTGAAAAAGGGGAGACAGCTCGCAAAATAGCAGCCAGCTTAAACGTTAGTAAAACGCAGATTCAGAATGTTATCAAAGACCAGGAGTCCATTAGAAACGAATGGCAGAAAGGTGCACAAGCACAGAGGAAATATGCCACAGCACGACGGACATTGTATGGAGATCTAAACGAGCGAGTATGGGAGTGGTTTTGTGTTTCAAGGAGTAAAAACATGCCGGTAAGTGGAAAGCTGATTCAGGAAAAAGCAATTATTTTCTCAGTAGAACTGAATTATGATGACTTTACTGCATCAAACGGATGGCTGGAGAGCTTCAAAAATAGATACAATATCACAGCAAGTGTGCTCAGTGGAGAATCAGCTGATGTGAATTTACAGACAGTTGATGACTGGAAAAAAGACTACCAGCCATCATATACATGTGCTAATACATGTACATATTCAGGTGATGTTCAAATATAAATTTGATTCACATTGTTTGATAGATGTACACTATATCTTTATTATGTAAAGTTATTTTGAGAGGAATGCATGCAATATTTAACAAGATTTATGAATAAAGGATATGATACATGTACAGTGAGTATGGGTATTTTTTTCTTCAGTGTTAACTACTGACCCTGGAAACCAGTCCATTTTCACACACCTGTTATGAGAGACCACCTGTCTTGAGAGACCACTTTTGGTTGGCAGAAGGGGCGGTCTCTCAAGACAGGTTTCACTGTACTAGTATCATCGGTCGGTCATAAATGCGGTCCAAAAGATAATTTTGTTTGTTTTGGATCTATTTTAATTTTTTTTTTGTTGCCTTGGACACCATTTTCAGTTGAACGCTGACAGTATCTTGGAACAATGCAAGGCATACAATTGAGCGAATGGAAATTGTTGCTTTGTTGTGTGACAAGTGTGCACATTAAATAATAGTTTCTCGTGAGAATCACTTTAAAATCACATGCTCATTTCAGGGGTCAAGCTAGACTTAAATTTTAGGGAGAAGTGACTTCTCCTTTTGGTCAGAACAGGGAGAAGTGGAAGCTAAACAGGGAGAAGTGAGACCAAAGCAAGAAACACGAGAGAGATAGATAGATAGATAGATAGATAGATAACTGCATTATCTTATTTTAATGATGTGCTCTATCTCTCAGTATGCTTTTAACAGTTTTAAGCAATGCCTTATTTTCAAGTTGAAAAATATGTGTTATATGTTAGTATCAACATATTTTGTACACATATAAAAATTATTATATTCATACCCATTCTATTCATACTTGTAGTATATGTGTGTTTGAATTGAAGTAAATGCAGTGTGTTTTGGCCATATGACTTAAAAAGCACATCAGAATCTATACATTGTAATTAATTTTAACTGATAGCAGTAACAAGATTAGAGTCTCGTAACTGCAAGTTGGTAAAAATGCTTAATAAACCACCACTTAATTATTTTATTTTTTTACAAGTTTTGTGTAAAATTACAGTCAAAAAGATTTCTAGCATTCTTTGAAACAACCCCTAATACATGTACATAGGAATAAATGCACAAGTGACTTCAAACCATACTCTTCGTCCTGATTTCATTGTTCCCGATAAAACATTATGGTAACTGTTCATAGACAACACACTGAAGCACTAAAGTCGATATGTAACTAAACTGGACCCTTTTTTCCCCCAACCGAAAATCCAAGAATTTGTATTGCACAGTGCTAGTGCATCTATTTTTAGAAAGAGGGCTTTTCTTAATATAACTACTCACTTTCTTGCTTTGTTACAAAAATTCATAGTTTCTGACCTACATTATTAAATATTTAGGCTAAATCTCCTATCACATAATATTTAAACTTTGTATTCATTATATTATATATTTTCCTGGACCTATTTGCCCAATTATTTACGAATACAGACAGTTTAATGAAGTGGTATATCATATACGCAGCGATGTCCGCCATTACAAGTTCATTTAATGTTTCAAACTGATTTTGTACAGAAAATACGCAATTACGGCCGTTAAAATCTCCATTTATTTAAAAAAAAAAAAAGAAATAAATTAGAAAATGCTTTTCACCAATCATATTTTTTAAAAGCAAATTATTATTTGCATATTGATGTTTAAATTTCGAAACAGAATTTGGTATATTTTCATCATAGCACAGTGTGCCCAACTTCATCAAATGAAGCAGTGATATCTTGCTCTGCAAAGGGTTGATGGTCAGTTAGCTATTTAAACTTGCATGTGAATATACAAGAATTTCTTTGTCGCCATAAGCTGATTGGTATCAACACCACGTAAATACATTTGGCCTTGGGTTACAACAGTGCCAGAACTTACTGGCTACAGCGAGGGGGCATCGCAAAGTCGTAATCTAGTCATTTTATGTCTGAAAAATCACAGGGCGAAGTCGTTTTCGCTTTCCTAACAGAAGAGGGCGAAGTTTACGTTTCTCAGGCAACTTTTTCGCCCACTTTGCCTGGTAGCGTGACCCCTGCATTTTCTGCCTCTTTCTTGGGTGTGGTGATTATACGGTTCTAATATCCTGTTGCTACAAATGATGTGACAGTTACAGGTCACATAAGGTTAGCTCCAGGCTCCACACTCAGTTGTAACCCTATGTATTATGATAACATTAGCATAAGAAACTGGTGTGCACATGTTTTCCCTGTTTGGGAGAGTTGTAATCTGGCCATAAATGTAGTTAGACCAAACTTTCATTTTGTGTTAATCAGCAAAACATAACATTGGGGTGCATCAATATACCTACCGATTTTTAGACCAAACCTTTGTTTTTGTGTTAATCAGAAAAATATAACATTGATGTGCGTCAGTTTACCTAGTGGCGATAATTTTTGCGTGTCAAATCAGAAAAATCTGCGTATTTGATGCATGATGCTTTGGTAGATAAAACAATGCTGCCTCACTGAGAAGGTCTTGTTACATTTGGCAGATCCGCTTTCGTCATATCATCCAAAGAGAAAAGTGTTAGATAGGCCCATGAGGAAGGAATGGTCCTAACCTCATGGGCTTTAATTTTCATATGAGACAGGTCCCTGTCAGTAAGTGGCTGATAAGCTCTTTTGATAGATAATGTAATCCACCTAGAAATGGTGGAAGCTGAAATACCTCAACCTGTAAAGGATATTGAAAGATGCTTTTTACCCTTCCTTCTCTCTTTAGAGGCTGCCAAGTAATAACGTAAAGCCTTAAGCATACATCTATCTTGATCATCCCCAACACTGATATGGGTGAGACAGGGAATCTCAGTCAGGTGTGGTGCAACAGAGAGAAGCTGTGTCATCTTTTTTTTGTGCTAAAAAAGCCCCTGCTTGACAGAAGAGAAACTGATTCATAATTCCCATTCAACCTGATACAGCCTGCTCTATGGATAAGGCATGAAGTTTGCTCCTTTGTCTTCCAGACACTTAGGCAGCAAGAAAACCATTCTGAGGGAGAGGTTCTCAAAGGAGCTTCACCCAGTCTCTTAGGGTTGTTTTTAAGAAACCACAAGACACAAGAGAGATTCCATTTAGGCATTAGTGAGCTGGACGCTGGTCTTTTGAATTAAAAATATTTGGTCAGATCTCCCAAGTGAGAGTCTGTCCTGCTGGCCAGGTCCTTCAAGAATTTAAAAAAGTTTGGAAAGGACTGCTTGATAGCCCTCAACCCTTTACCTCACAGAGTGTATGGCTTTGTAGTTAGTTGACCTACATGTACCAAAGTTGCACAGTGCAGTACGCTATATATAGAACACCTGTTACCTGTTCAACTCCATATACATAGACCTGCTTGTTAACTGTTACGACAGTGTAGTACATGTTACATTCTACATCAATTTTAGCCATTTTACATTTTTTGTACACATCTATTATGTATAGAAAGATTTAAGAAAAAAGTCTGATCGTTATAGTTGTATAATTATTTTTCACAGAAGAATTTTTTAAGTGCTTTAAAATCTTGTGTGAACTCGTTCACCGTCATGCCAGTGAACTGTGTGACCAACCACAGCTGCCATTTCTCATACTTGAAATTTGACAGTTCTTTGCCTACGTCTGCATCAATAAATTGCCAGTATTTGATAAAGTATAAAAACTCGTTCATGCCTACATTAATATCAGAGCCTTTACCTATGTTATTGAAGCTTTAAAAGTTGTGATTTTTATCATGCAAACTCCAGAAGTACTGAACGAAATCTGTGGCCTCCATTTTGGAGAGTGGAAAATCTGACCCAGTTACTTTAAATAGATTACGACTAGAGATTAAACAGGGACCACGTGATCTGATGTAATGGTCATTCATATCAATGAATGTAGTATCTAATAGGGGGGTCCCCTGAAGGTGGCTCTATGAAAACCAACGCAAAATGGCTGATGTTTACAGCAGGCTTTGAAAGGCACTTCCATGAGAATGGTGTAGAGGTGTCCAAAGGCGCTTCCATGAGAATGGGGTTGAGGCATCCAAAGGTGCTTACAGGAGGTAAAGGGTTAATAGGCATGATCAAGCATTGCCTTTCTTTGAAGCAAAAGAGAAGAAAATCAGCTACATCTCTCACAGGTACAGCTAGCATTGACAAGTTTTCAACTACACCAGTCACAAAAGATTCTTCATTTGGCATCATATATCTTAGACGCTGAGCTTCTCCTGCACTAAATGATGCACTTGGCAATCTTGAATGAAAACTTCCTAGCAGAGAGATCATTTGAGATGAGCCAGGTGTTACGTGTAGGCTCGTACAAAAATAACAAGAGAAAAGAATGAAGCCAACAAGCTTTGTATATTTTAACAAAATAATTTATTTCCCTAGAAAACAATGTAAAAATTGGAAATAGGACTTATGGTTTGTGAATATAATCCAGAATTTAATCCTATGATTGAAAAATTCAAAATCCTATCTCTAAACAGTTCTAATAAAATCCAAGTTCGAATCTTGATGAAATTCCAATATGGAGGCGATGACGTCAGATGAGACCATTGTACTGGTGGTAACAGATCCTCGATTGAATCACAGTTTATGTTTCCATTTAACTCCAGAATAAATTTCCATTGCAATTCTTTCTCCCAGAATTTTTTTATAAAAATTACACTTGTTTAGTTTTCTAGAGAATAAATTATTAAATTTCAAAAACAAATGAAAATCAAACTGGCTACAACAATTAGAAACACCTTGTTTCCTCAAGGTGTTAAGAACGACTTTCCCCGATCTAGTAGAAAATAGCTGTTTTAAACCTCGATTTTAGATCACATGGTATTCCACGTGATAGGCGACGTGATTTACTAATTTGAACATCGCAATAAAATAAAATGCCATTTATCATGTATGCAAGAATAGCCCTATCTAAGGACCAAATTCTCACACTGAAAATAAATTTAAAAAAAAAACTGTTTACAACTCAGCTAATACATGGGCCAAAATGATCTTGGAAATAGCCAATCATCATCACTCGATGTTTACAAAACTGTGTACCAGAGTGAGCTAAAAATAATGCTTCTGTAATAGGTTTTATGTTCTGAATAAACAGAATTTATTTGAAAAAATATCGAATTCCGTGAAAATAATCATTACAATAAAATGTAATGAAACAAAATTAAAATAAAAAAGAATTTTAAAACTAACACACAAGCAATTTAATTACATGTACGTAACACCAAGCATGAAGGTGGAGAATCTCTGGACTGCTGTGCAGGAGAGAGCCACTACATTGAGGCATGAGGTCCTTCCTCAGAGGCAAAGTCTGTGGATGCTCCACCAACAGATCAAGAAGATCACTAAACCACAACTGCTGGGACCACAGGGGGGCTAACAAAATGAGCTGGACTGTGGAGTGCCTGACTTGGTGAAGGACCTGTGGATTTGACCCGAATGGAGTGAAGGTGTACGTGAACAGATGATCCAGTTCAGGCTGAAAGTATCCACTGCCCAGGCTCTCTGATCTGGGACTGGGGAAGTGAAAAAGGGAGCTTGTTGTTCAACATCGTGGCAAACAAATCCAACTATGGAGTTTACCAAAGTTGGACAGGGAGTCAGCTATGGATTGGGGCCGGGACCATTCCATAACGACTGTCTTCCCTTTCCTTGACAGACTGTCAGCCAAAATGTTTTTCATGCCAGGAAAATGGTGTACACAGGAAAATTCCTTCTGAAGTTGCCAATGAAGGAGGTTCCAAACCTCCACACAGAGAATGTGTTTGTGTGCCTCCTTGTCTCCTGAGGAATGCAACCACCGGTGTGTTGTCGAAGGAGACCATCACACAGTGAACTCTACTTGGTGGACAGACCCTCATGGCCTAAAAATACTGCCTTCATTTCCAAGTCATTTAGGTAGAGAGTCAATTCTTCCCATGACCATAAGCCCTGATGAATTTGGACCCTATGGCTCTAGGTGAGTGCCCAACCCTGAATCTGACACATCTGTCAACAGATAAGAGTGGAGTTAAAAGGGTTCATGGTTGCTCTGGCCAGTAACCATTCCCAATTTGTCCACCAATTTAGATGAAGTTGAAAGTCCTGACTCTGAGAAATCTGAGTTCAGAGGGTCCCTGTGTAGATTCCACACAGCTAAGAGGAGAAACTGGAGAGGACATAGATGCAGCCTGTCTAGGTGAACCAAGTCTGCTGCAGTGTTCAAAGTCCCTAGTAGATTTAGAAAAAGATGAGCTGCCAATGTGGTCTTTACTCTCAGCATCTCCAGCTAGGACATGAATCTTGTCTATTCTCACCAGATGGACACAAAATAACCCACTGCTTGTGAGGAAATTCATCTCCATGTAGACAAAATCATGAGATGGAGTGAGCTCCAAAATCTCCAGGTTTGGTCGAAGTCCCCACTTGGTCTCTATGGACCAACATTGAGCCAGGTCTAGTCTGAAGAACTCTTTACTGACTTTGTGCATCAACCAATCACTGAAATACTGGAAGATTGAGATACCTAATGATTTCATATAGGTTAGAATTACTCCCATGACCCTGGTAACAACTCTGGGAGTGGAGGCTTGGCCAAACAAAGCTGGAGGTACTTCTTGTGTGGAGGAAAAATAGGGATGTGCAGTTAACATCCTGAAGGTCCATGGAAACTGTCCATATGCCTGGTCTTATGGTATTCATGACTGAGGATGTGTCTCCATCTTGAAAGGATCCTCCTGCAGAAATCTGTTTTAGGGCAGGGCAGAAAAGTAGATAATTAGACAAAGCTTTCCTCATTTTTGGACCATGAAAATCGGGGAGTAGAAAGCCAGAGATTTGTCTTTTTAAACCATCTCTACTGTACCCTTCCTCAGAAGGGAATGAACCTCTCCCTTTAAGCGACCCAGGTTTGGCTGGTGGAAGCAAATGGGGGAACTTATGAAAGAAAGGGGATCCTGGAACCAAAGCTGGTAGCCATGCCGTAAGACAGAAAAGACTCAGCCATTGAGCGTTGTGCCTAACCAGGTCTAGTTTGGTGCCCACAGGAATGTGAGGAAGAGATATGTTTAGCAGGAGAGGGTGTAGGTCCCTATGACTGTACCCCCTTGTTATTAGGAAAGGGAAGGCCCTGTGAACTTCTTCAATGGGCCTTTTGCAGTGACCCTTGTTTGGGCCTGACTGCCAAGGGGAAGCTCTGAATGGGGGTTGTTGCTTCACTTTGGGCTGCGCAGCTTTAAAAAAAATTAACAAATAGGTCCTGTGGGTTGTTAGGCTGAAATTGCTTCTTGGCTGGTTTCAAGGAGACAGAAGTGGATGCATGGGACCAGTGTTGATGGTCCTTCAATTCCTGTGTTGCCACAGAAAGGATGAGACCTTCAAAGAGTCTCTGCCTCCTGTGGGGCGGCCCTCCGAAGGTTCTTACTATGCTGTAATAAGACCTTTGAGGTGTCTAAAGCACCATCCAAGCGGAGGTGGAGAAGCATGGTGATAGCAGCAACTGAGACTGAATTTTGATAAGGTTTATGGATATATTTGATGAATCCCTTGAACAATGTCACTTGTTTTACAAAAGATGTTTTATTGCTTAATTAATAGATTTAGCATGTGGATACATCTTGAAACTATCTGAGACCAGTTGAATGATTTTCTCTCTGTTGTTCAAGGTTGGTGACCATGACAAATAATTTATACTGCATTTACAGGTATCTTTTGAACATGTTGACTTGGACATATAAGAAAATATTTGCTATCCTGGAGTTCCTCAAGAATATCAGACTTGGCTTCAATACTCTACCATTATTCTTGTTATTGATTTCATCCAGGAATCTCTCTCTCTGTCTCAAACATTCACTTGTGGACATGGTTACTTCAAAGGGATGGTACAAAATTTTATTTGTCTTTTTTTTTTTGTTGAGACAGTGCGATGAAACAGATGATGTGGACATCAGATCAAGAGAGTACTGCAAAGTACACTAACATACATGTTGTAATAGCATATGTGCAATAATATTGCACTAGATTCTCAAAACATTTATGTCTATGTACACAAATGAAATGAGAACAGGACCTGCACCTTTATTTTTATTTAAATTTATCATGACTATATGAAAAAGAAAATGTGAAACATTTTTAAAGAAAATGAAAATATGAAATGTGAGCAATCATTGCTGATCATCAGACAATTGTACAGTTCCAGTATCACTTGTATTTTGTGTTTATTTTTTCCAATTAGTCACTCTCAGTTATTTTCTTTCAGTTCAAAGAGATAAGCTTTGCCTATGAAGTTTTGTCCAACCCTGAGAAGAAGGAGACTTATGATCGCTTTGGGATCCGGGGTCTTAAAGAAGGAGGTGGAGGGGGAGGAGGTAGTTAACTTGTACCATTCTTGTTTGAGAGAGACAAAATGCTACAAATTACATGCAGTGAACAGAACACCTACTTATATGTAATACATACCATGTATATGCTCACTTTAAAGTCAAGTCCAACTGCAAACAGAATAGACACAGATCTGCCTTTGCATAATGTGTTGGCAGGTCTGGTTCTTGGCAATTTGTTTGAAATAATTATTAGAACAAAAACATATACTCTGGTCTAGTATAATTATGTAGGTTGTGGTCTATGTTGTTTGCAGCTGGACTCAGCTTTAAGCAGCTAACTATATACTCCATTCCCTCGATAACTCGCGCACAACGGGGTCCACAAACATAGACCGTGTTATAAGCAAGGGCGCAAGTTACTGAGGGACCTCCAAAAATTGAAAAAAATCGCTCAGACATCGAGAAAACAGCGGGGCTGTGTGTGTCTGGGTTAGGGAACTTCACTGTTTAATGACTGAATCCTCATTTTACATTCACGTCGATAATAATTTTTAATAACGCACTTTCTCTAATGAAGTTGTTCGTTATTCTGTTTAAATAACATTTATTTTCAAAATGTTCCAGCTGGTTTCAACAACCATTACGTTTACACGAAAACGTGTGTATTACATCACTGCTTTTTGTTGTCTTGATGAGTCTGGTTCCCGGAGTGGTATGGCATTGTATCCTGCCAAACTGGGAGTCAAAAGAGCAGGGAACTAGACTAACTGTTGATACACCACCAAACAAGATTCCTTTTGTTAAAAAAACAAGCGAAATTTTCGTGAGACAATCGTCTACATCGAATCTCAATTTTTGTGCTGTTCAATTAGTACAGTATTGATATCGTGATTTCATTGGAAGTAATAATGAAACTTTTTATCATTCTTGAGGATATCTCAAAGTGCCAGTTCAAGAATTCTCTGAAACTCGCTTGCCCACAATGGTTTGTATCTGTGAAACCAAGCTCTTTATTTACGAATTATAGTATTCTTTTCACCTGGTTGCCGTGCTATCTTTGATCACAGTTACCAATGAGTCGGTTAATTTAAGGTAGTTTATGTTACATACACAATAACATTTATAACAGCGTTCAGTTGATCAACTGAAGTGAGTTTACCCAACATACGACTGGGGCAGCTCGATTTTAAGTTTGTAGGATTTTCGTGCCTTTTAACTTTTCTTTTATTTCACCTCCATTATTTGATTCAAAAAACATAATTAACGTGATAATACAAAGGAGGCCAGCTTTTAATTCAGTGCAACAATGCAACAAATACTTCTGCAAGTCAGTTATCAAAACATGGTCGGCACCTAAATAGGTTCTCAGAGAAATGCTCACGGAAATAGCTGTTACGGTAGATTGACACATTTTACGTTTAATTACAAGAGGACACATTGCATTTATGATGATTACACTTAAAAGGAACTGGAAGATAGAACTAGAATACAAATTTCAGTTGATAAAAAAATTATTTAATTTGTATTTATTTATTAAAGTACTGCCTCCACTTGACGTAAGTGACATTTTCATTGATCGAAATTTTCTTACATATCGTTAATTGCAGTGTGCTAGGAATGTCACTTGGAAAGAAAATGTAAAAAAATTGTATGCCTTATTTTTAAATTTGGTATTTCGTAATGTTGATTAAAATTTCCAGGTCTTATCTGCCATTTTCGACGATAAAACGAGCGATATATCAGAGTTTTTGTAGCTAATTTTGATCGCGATTTCCATAAAGTTCATAAAATAGGGATATATTTTTGGGGTAATTTCTGGTTTTAAAAAATGGGATCCACGCCTGACCCCGCGTTATAAGCAGGTGCACGAGTTATCGAGGGAGTGGTGTATATGGTAATTTTGGTCAAATATTATATTGCTATTTTCTGCATTAACAAGAAAAATGGTCACTAATTTATACATTTTAATTACTTTTTTCATGTCAGAGAGAATCCCAGTAAAAACTATTTTTTCCATTTTTCCACATAAGGTTACTTTCATAATTTAAAAAGACTTGATAAAAAATATATTTATGAGTTTTAATTTGTGTAATTAGAACAAGATATGTTAAAATGTTTTGTGGGGTTTTTTTTACATTTGAAGGATAAAGTGAATAAAACTTGGTTCATTGTCTTAAACATTCATAGATATTGTACCATGTAGGTTTAAAAGTTAACTTGTTTAGTCCAAAATTGAGATTTACGTATTTAAATATTGAGTAAATTTATTTTTGTTTAACAGTTTATTATTGTTTCTTTACTTAGGTGGACTTGATATATTTGGAGATTTGTTCGGGGGTCTGTTTGGTATGGGAGGTAACCCATTTGGCTTTGGGGGTGGAAGTATGCGCAGGGGAAGGAGGAGAGGAGAAGATACTATGCATCCACTTAGGTACTCTATTGTTGTGACAGTCACATTATAAAATATATTGTACTTGGCAAGTATTCAATACATACCAATATTATATCATTATGCCTGTGTAAGGAGTAAGTAAAACAGATGTAATATTTTTTTCCTATGTTGCTTTAAGTTTGTGAAGACATTTTGTTAATGTTGATGAAAGTCATATGATAGACTTGTTATCAGGTAATACAGTGTTCCAATAACTCTTGTCAGTATTTATAATAAAGCAACTGAGTGATCAGAAAATTTTTAAAAGATCCAGTTTGTATTATTTGTCCAAAATCTTACCAAAAGTAAAGACTAATTAGCATTTACAAACATTTCCACATGTCTAATAGAATTGCAAAACCATCAGTAATGATTGTTAGCATCATAGCTGTTATCTTTACTAACAAATTTCTGTCTTTGCTAGGGTTACACTAGAAGATCTTTACAATGGGAAAACATCCAAATTACAGCTTAGCAGGACTGTGATCTGTGTAAAATGTAATGGGTAAGTTCTTAGAAACACTGTGTTAATGACAGCACAGAAAACCAATTCATGAAGAATACTTTTTTTTTGTGGATAGAAAATTAAGATGCACTGGTGTGGGACAGGGGAAATCTTTCCTGAACATTTAGAATAGAATGCAGGAATTTACCCAGTTGGATGGGTTTCCCAGTTTCATACAGGGTTCAGCTTTTAGAGTTGTGGACTAACAGTTTGAAGTAGTTGTTTCTGGGGCAAAGTAGTTGTGCAAAGTTCATTGTCCATGGTACATATAGTTTTTATAGCAGACAAACCAGCTAATTAACTTGACAAGTCCTGTATGGAAAGTACATAGTAATTAAAATGTTCTTTAATAAACTATGGAACTAAGAATAATTATTTTAGTTTTTAGCTCTAATTATGATAGACTGTTAGCCTGTGGGTTTGCCTCTTGTCATTTATCTGTGCATCTGTTAGCACAAATTTGTTATTTATACTTCTCCTAAACTACCTGTAATATTGCTACGAAACTTTACACACATATTCATTTCAAGTTCTGATTGATCATAAATGGCATGCTCTGGCATCTAAATTGGCTGCCACAATGAGCAGCTTGAAAACTTGTCATGTCTCCTCCTGAAAGAATGGTCGTATTATCAAGGAGGTTTCACTGAAAGACTTGTGGCAAAATTTTTTTGGTTCTAAAATGAAAACGGCACCAATACAACATCCAGTATGGCCTCTATGGCAGTCATCTTGAAAATCTTGTTATTGCAATGCTGCTTAAACAGAACTTTTTATCAGCATGAGAAGACTTCTTATGGTTTCAAGTTGGTCTTAAATGAAAATGATACTGATCTGACATCCAGTATGGTCACAATACTGGACATCTTGAAGATCTTACTGTTATTTCGGAATGGGTCATCATATTGGCAAAGTGTTTTCATCATATTGGCAAGGTGTTTTCATCAAAAGACTCCTTATAATATTTAATTGATTGTAATAAAAGGGATATAGATCTTGTATTCAATATAGCTGCAACTGTGCTCATTTTGAAACTCATGTTATTGTGGAAGAATATCAGTTGGTTTCAGCACTAAGCAGTATTACGTATATGTAATTTAATTACTTGTGTGTTAGTTTAAAAAAAATTTTTATTTTTTATTTCATTACATGTTATTGTAATGATAACTTTTTTCACTGGAATTGACATTTTTCCAGAAAGTTCAGTTCAGTCCTGTTAAACCTGATAAATACGCAGTTTGTAGAAACATTGCTACATTGTATTTTTAGCTGACCTAGTTCCTGACCTTGATTGAGAATTGGTAAACACAGAGTGAAAATCATTGGTCATAATCAAGGTCATACTTGGCCTGCATGTTAGTTTGAGTAAACAACTTTTTAAAAAAATTCATTTCCAGTGTGGGATCATTGATTTTTAGCTAAGGCTATATTAGAGTACATGATAATTGACTTGTAGTTTTTTTGCACCGCTCGGACAAAGTGATCACGTGACCCGATCATGTGGGTCTGAATTGTGTTTTAGCTGGGGCTAAAACTGAAGTTTTATAGTGAAATAGTTGTATTTCATACCTTCGGAGCTCAAAGGTACTTTTTGTTGTGACCAGTTTAAGTTAAATTTTTTATTTAAAATAATTTATTCACCCTGGAAAATACTTGCCTTCATCAAAATTCTTGGACAAAGACATTTATTGGAAATTATTCGGAATTCTAAAGCTGGAATATTAACTTTAGTGATTCAGTAAGGAACTGTTGACTCGACAGCACAAAACAGGATATAGAAGACGTCATCGCTTTCCATCTTGGAACTTCATCGGGATTCGAACTTTGATTCATTTAGAACTTTTTAGTGATAGGACTTATATTATTAATTCTAGGATTAATTTTTGGATTAGATCACAAACCGTAAGTCCTTTTTAATATTTTAAACTTGTTTTCTAGGGAAATAAATTATTTTGTTAAAGTTTACAAAGCTTGTTGGCTTCACTCTTTTCTTTGTTACTTTTGAACAAGCTTAGACAAATTACTGCAGTCAAAAAAGAAGACATAATCTTATCTTGGGTTCCTGTGCATTCTTTGAGCCAGTAGAATGTCAGTCCCAAAAACATGTTACAGTTCACATTAGAACATGTTATATGAAAGCAATTTGTTTACAGGACAAGTAGTTTCAAGTATAAAAATTATACGCCCATCACACCAGAGTACATGATAATCTTTTTGTCATTTCTCCTTTGAATACATCCTTGCTCACTTTAGAATTAGGAATATAAGCCTGCTACATCCTGAATCTGGCCCTACTAAACTATGAAAATTTGTGTTTCTGTTTGTATCATGTGGACAAAGGGTAGTAACTCTTGCCCATTACCTTCTTTGCACTGCTAGGTGTCGCCACTTTTAAAGTTTTGCTTTTGCACACAAAATCGTGCAGAGAAAACCTCCTGTTAATCCAAGTCTTTGTGTAATTCAAGCCATCCATTCAAAATTTTGGATTTATTTGGACTGATATTAATTCATAAACAGGTGTTATACATTATTTTTTGAATTGGCAGATATTTTTAAATGTATCACGTTCTCAGACTTGGTCTTTTTAAACCAGATGGTATAACATGTCACTGTTGATGCATGTTGACTTTCAGGTATTTGCATGTGCTGTCTTTTGTTTGTGCACGTTTCTAACAGATGTTATTTAGTGAATTATTGACATGTTAATTTATCTGTTTCTATTTCTTTATCATTTCCAAAACAGGTCATATAAATAAATACAAAGCAAGGGAAGATGCGCAAGAGTTCTGCCTATAAAATGTACTTCTGTCCCATGCAGCATGTGCAGTTTGTGGTCCAATGATAATTTTGTCAGCAGTTTTGCAAAAGTCAGCAAAAGGGAAGGAGAAGAGGAAAAAGCATCAAAGACTGGTACAAATGTACTGAGTATTCATCCTAATATAGAATCACTTTTGATACTTGTTGGGGATTCTATTGTCCCCACCTCCCAACACAGGATGACACCTTCCACTAGGACATAGCAGATTTGGGGAGACCAATGTAGATATTTTGCAATTATGTTTTGATATGTTGGTCTTTCAACAACAGATATGTCAATGGCACAGGAGACAGTGGCACAATTCCTGATTTTACCTAATACCGTGTTTCACAGATAATTTGAATACAATTGGGTTTTTTTTGGTGTAAGCCCATTGCAAGTCCAGGCTTGGCCTTTGGGCCAGCAAGACCAGGCACATGGGCTATTTTTCAGCTCCAGTGGATCCAGGATATAGTATCATAACACTGTCTGGAGTTGTACCAACCATCCAGCTAGTCCGTCAGTCCCAACCTGGGCTCAGTTACTGGGATTATAATGATAGATTGGACCATTTAGCCAGACATATGGCTTCATATATTTGTAAGCACTCTGAACCAATAAACTGTGTCCTGAAAAGCAAAATGGAGAAATTTATTCATGTGGGGCAGATGGGGACGAGAAAATAAGTGTTGGTCAGATCAGTACTAATGGCATACTCTTTCCATTGGATTGATCAGGCCAGTTCCATCTTGAATTTTGCTGGCAAAATGTATTGGTTGAGGCAACTCCGGTCAATGTTTGGCCTCAACTTGCCATTCACCTTCTGAATAAGAAACAGCCTGTAATAAAACCTCGGTGATTGTGGTTTTTGCTGCATCTCCAGGCACTCTCCACTGCCTGTTTTTCTATGAGTGACCATATCTCCTGTTGTACAAAAGGTATCCTTCTCCTGATCTGATGGTACATCGAAGAAGAGGGGAGAGGAGGAAGTGGGAGAGGGTTGAATAAATGAAATCCAAATCCCATCTGAAATGATCTGGATCAGTAGATCATTCTGAGGGAATAGGTGATACTAAAATTGCAGGAGGCAGCCGCCCATAGGTAGGCTGTTTGGGGGCATTGGGGAGGGTAGGTCAGTGTCCAGAGTTTCAAGGCAGAGAAACTTGGTTTATTGCAACCTCTTTATGGTTGCCTTCTAGCTTGGTTAGACTGTTGTCTCCTGGAATTGGGCTGGAATATAGATTGCACATTTGACTTAAAAGATCCCTTGTCCCTAGTCTGCTTCTCATTCCTCTGGAGTGGTGGGGGCCAGTTGTTTCGAAATGCCTGTGTGAGTAGAGTGGTGAGTTCATGGGGCAGTTCCTGAGTTGCCTTCCTCTGAATTTCTTCAGGTTATCCTCCAAAGAGCAACCTTGACCCACATGGGATCATCTGCAAAGCAAGGGTATGATGAGTTGTGGGCAATGTGGACTGCAGACATACATCATGTCATATCAGGTCTAAGTTGGCCAAAGCAGTAAACACATTGGCCATGGAATGGTGAGCTGCCTAGTTAATGACTAGCAATCTTGGCCATCTCCTTTCAAGCATGCTCATTGCCGGATTTCTCCATGAGTTGGAGAATTGCTAATGGGGCCAAATATAACATTGAAGATGTAGTGACTGCATTTCAGAGTAGCATTGACATGGCATGAAAAACATTTTTGTCCACTTTATAAAAATAGTTGAGCGGACATGTAAACTGCTGCTAGATTTTTGTCAAGGGCTGGGAGATCAGTACCGAACTCGTCTGAGCAAGTTTTGTACCAGTGAGATGAGAATGTTGCTGGTGCTTGGGTTTCTGAAAAGAAAGCCATAGAATTCCCCGGGTCACCAATTCTACCCGACAGCCAGTCACTGATCTCCATTAATTTTAGCTGATTCGGGAAGAAGCCAAATGGATGGCGTCTCTTGTTGAAATCTACTGATGCTTTAACTTTATAGTCTTGAATAGTGGTAGGAGGTGGAGGACATTCTGAAATTGCCAACATCCTATTAATTTCCTTGTATGCAGCCTTGAAGCAAAATTTGCATCCATTATATGGCCAGATCCAAGTATGGCTTATTTGAAGAAGCTTCGTCACACTCTCTGTGTGTTGAGTCCAGATCTGGTTCTGCTTGCAGTTCTGGATAAGCCATACCAGGTGGCATCAATGACTCGATTCAGTCCTCACTGAAAATACATCTAACTCAGCCAGGTGGATAAACAGTGAACATAATGGAAATCTGGCACTGCCAGAATGGCCAGTAAGTTTGCCAGTTGTATGGTATGCCTGGATGCTGGCAGTTAATGACTTGTAGCAGTCGCTCTAAAGGCCTGGTTGGAATGATAGATTTCTCACCAAAATCTCCCTCATAGTAAGGGTATGTCACTGACATTATTGCTAAACAGATGGATCTGTCGTTATGATCCCCATAAATCATAGATGGTCAGGACATTTTATAAATAAATCCCCATACTTGAACAGTTTGATGGCTGTATGGCCAGTGTCAGGGAGGCTGTATTATGAAATGGATCCGGTACAAATCTCATACATCCAGATTTACATGCCTGAAGGCCATGCTCCAACATGTGGGATGGATTTGTTTCCACTGGACGACCTAGATACTCCCACAATGAGTCTGAAAGGGCATGGAAGCGAGTGAGGAAAATGAAAATAATATCTTGCCTGGTGTTAATAATTGTGTTGCCATTTCCTGGACCAAACAACGCATCTGTTCAACGGTAGCGCTTGTACCATCTCGACATTATTCTCCTCCTCTGCTGCTGATGTTACTGTGGCTGACAGTTGCAAGCAATGAACTGGGGGGGGGGGGCCAGTGTCCACCACAAGACTTGCAAAGGAGGTTGACTTTGGATGTATACTGATGATGTCGACATTATCTTTCCTTGACTTGTTCTGTCTTTCCATCCCTTTTGATGGCCTTCTGGACTACTGTAAACCTGACTTTTTCTGTCCATGTATTACACACACCACATGGGATAGATGATGTATACTTAGTACATGTGATACAAGAGTCATGGCTGTCTTCCTTTGCTTTGAACTTTTTGCATTTCATGCATTTAGTTGACATTATTGTAGAAGAATGATTGTTCAACTCAATAAATCCAACTTTAAATGTGGGTGGTCCAATTTTAACTTTAAGATGGTTTGGTTTATTTGAGTTATAATGTATGTGATATCAGTACAGCAGCAAAGGTTAAAAATTAGCGACACCTGGCAGTGGCTAGGGAAGGTAATGGACAAGGGTTATTGCCCTTTGTCTATATACGATAGACAGAAAAGACGAAAATCATCTTTTAGTAGGGCTGGATTCGCAAGGTAGCAGACTTGTATCCACTGAAGTTAATGTGATTGTGGAACATATTTGAAGGAGAAATTCCATGACTTTTTTCAAACCTTTGCAAGGTTTTGAGAAATTCCATGACTGTTCAAGGCACTTAAGGTTATGTTTTTTTTTTAATTCCAAAAATGTTCCACGATTCCATGACCCCATGAGAATCCTGTCAAAAGATGATGTTACACTCTGTAAGTCAAATGCACACATAAAATGTACATGACTTTATGTTGTAAGGCCCTTTTTGGTCCTTAAGGGTGCTACATATATTTGTACATAGGAACAGAGAGTGATGTGTTAGGAAAGGTCAAAAGTTTGGGGTTGGGGCAATGGAAGAGGGGTTATATCATCAATATAAAATCGAGAACAATTTGACAATGTTTAATGAATTGTAAAAATAAATAAATAAGAGCTATAGTTATTGTGTACAACCAGATTATGTAATTCTAATATAACAAACTGGAAGGTGGGGGGGAGGCTGCCAGGTGTGGTGGGAGACAACTGTTACAATCTATTTTTGTTGGAATGAATCTATTATTCTTGTTCATTTGATATTGTAATGTGCTATTTTTAAAGATCCAAAATGTACATACTCAACACTTTGCTTTTCTCTGTCACTTTGAATTTTGGCGCCACCTGTACTCGTCAGTTGTCTGACCAACAATGACAGTGCTTCCCTATTTATAACCTTCCCCAAACACCACGTGAGACAAGTCAACCAATTGCTGAATGCACGGCGACCCATGTAACCAATCAGTGTCTTGTATGGTGTGCCATTTATTGCATTGTAAACAATACAGTTTTGCATGGTATACAATGTCAACATTACAAATGCATAAATTACATAACAACAAGTATTTGAATGCTGTAGGGCTTGTCTATGAAACAAATAAGAACATTTTATGAGCTCAAGTTTATGTGAAATTAAACTTTATGATGATAACTTAAGTCTTGAATAATTGAATCGATTCATGTAGACGCGGTTCTGCACTTGATGCAGACGACCGCTATTGTCAGATCAAAACATGAATTGCATACATTGATACAATGGTATTGCAACGATGTTATCACTAAACATGCAAATTACTTCTTATCAGTACCCTACTATCATTAGAGGGAATAATTGCAAATGTGAAAGTATAGAATCTCTAAATACGAAACTCTCATGCTAATCCAAAATGGCGGACATCGTGATACAAGGATATACATGGACTTTTCTTGTCATGATTTTGTAGGTATTTTACATAAATTACAAATAGTAATAGCATAAGAGCATAATATGTGTAGCAGATAAACTAAACAGTACACTCTGAAAACTTTATGACAGACTTTCAAAGACGTTTTACCGAAAGAACCTCTACCTCGAAAATAGGTTACATGTTAAGATTGGTTGCCAGGATTGGCTGCTAGTTTGACAGTCCATAGACATTAGAGATAAATATAATTGCCATGCTTTGTAAGTGAACATTATAATTCATATTCATATTCATATGTGCCATATTTATAAAAACAAACTTTATAGAAGCAGACTGAAAATAGTATCCTAGTCATTGTGATTCTAGCCATTGTCATTACAGTATCAACAATTCCTGTGTGGGTATTAAACCTGCAACCCTTGGAGTGCAAGTCAGATGCTGTACAAAAATGAGCTGCCCCAGCTACCCCAGTATAATGCAATCTTGTTCACTCAGGTCCATCCAGCAGTAGACATGTCCAGATATTTTAGACTTGTTCTCAGGGAGATGATAATTTCCATATGATTTGTTGTTTCTGTCAATCCAAAACAGATGTGATATGGTCTTTCCATGTCACCTTTTACCACAGCAAATGAATCTTAGCCACATTATTTGACAAGAAAGCAAAGTTTCTAGTAAATTTATGTTTCTATGAGAATACTTTACTGCTCACATTAATATTAGGAACACAAACCTGTTACCTCCCACGTCCAGCCCATCTAAAAGACAAATTTCATCTTTTCTGACTATATGCGATAGACAGAGGGCAGTAACTCTTCCCTACTACCTCCCCTTGCCACCTTGCCAGAGTCAACTACAACAAGGATGCTCACATAGTTGTTTGGTTGGGAGGGTCTTCAAGAAACATGATGAGGTAATTATTGCTCTCTCCTTTGAATACATTCTCTGATCATATTAATATTTGAACAATAGGAGGGAATACTGAGCATCCTACCTATACCCTCATGTATCCTTCTATGGAAGAAAGATTCGATTCCTCATGTGACTGATAACCCATACTTCTACTTAAAGCAACACAGCCTACTGCCATGTGATCTGTGATCATTGTGCTGGTTAAGAAGATGGTTATTTAGTCCTTTTAACTGTCAAAATTCACTGGCAAATCCAGAGGCTGTGTTGGTTTAATTAGGTCTGGTGGTCAATGTAATTGGGTAAGTTTTCTCAGATAAACACAGTTTGCTTAAAAATTTGCTTTCTGATGATGGAGTTTAAAAAATTGATAATTGTAAATTTCATGGAGCAACGAGTGCTGATTAAAAAAAACTTGTTTCGAACACAGCAGAATTACAATTGATAAATGGTTTCATGTCACATAACATGAGTAAGTTCCCCTAACAGGAGATCTTATATGATTTCCGCTTTAGTAGAGTTCGAAAATTCATAAGGCCAGTCGCTCTGCTTTGAGTAGCTACCACTTGATAATCTTACAAAATGAAGTTAATTTCTTGCGAAAAAATAGGTTATTTCTTTGATCTAATTTTCAAGGTAAGTACTAATATGGTTTTGTTTATATTTCTCTCTCGTTTTTTGGGTTTGCTCTAGTATGTTGTGCAGCATAGCCAGTCATTCCTTTGACAAGTTGGATAGTACCTCATAATTATAATAATCATTATTATTCATTTGATATTTTTGTTTTTAGTTTCATTATATTGAAAATTGTAGTTTTCTGTTGGAGGCCATTTTAAGATAATGTGTCAACCATACTGAAAACAAAACATGAAGAGAATCATTTTAATATTAGACTTCTCTGGGTGTCCCAATTGAATTCTCTGGATTTTCCAAAATCATCAGTAAAAATAGATAATACTATAAATGATCTTGTATTAGAGTAAAAAGAAATATTTGAATTAGAATTCAAAAATCTGCAAGAAAGCCTCAGTAAATTCATGTAATAGTATAGACAGTGGGAATTTTGACTTTTCCTTTTTTCAAGAGGGTTGTCAGGTTAGGATGAAACATGTTTATTGCCATTATCGTTAAGTGTTTTTCTGTATATGGTAATCTTAGATGCTAAAAGTATCTTTAATGAAAACATGTTTTAAAGTTAAAGAATAGAATTGGCATTGTTTGAAATTGCATTTTAATTTTAAATTTCTGAGACTTTGTAATATAAATAAATGTTACATTGTAAGTGTGGTCAGACAATAGGTGCTGAAATTATATTATTTACTGAACATTGGTCAGTTAGCAAAATTCTGAACACATAATAAAATACATGACATTACATGACGATAGTGAAGTTAGTTGAATTGAAATTTAAAGTTGCTTTAGCCTGGAAGGGCATTTATGACTGGTTTCTGCCTGCACTGCAGGCTATTTAATTTTTCATGGCGGAAGGAAGGAGAGCCACATTCCCCATGCATTTATTCACTCAAGAAGTGATGATCAATTTAGCAAACAGGTCATGGAGCTTTTAAGTTCCAATTGACATGTATGTATGGCTCACATGAATGGGAATAGACCCAACACACACTCATGCTAGTTTTTCAGGTGTCTACCACAGGAGAATGAGATGTCATTCGTGATTGGTCACAACTAATGATGTCATCCCGGTTCTGTGCTTACACGCTCATCGGGGCACCTGGATTATAGATGAGTGGGAATCAGCCCATGCACTTGTCTATTTGAATGTCCGAAGTGGAGAGGAGGAGAGGGACTCAGAGGGATATGCCAGACATCAACAGGAATGCACCTAAAACTCCTGGTCCAGACTATATCAAATCTTTCCCAGTTAGATAATTATTGGGATTCCCTATGACCAATTCTGTGTTAGTCACAGTTGTAATTGGAGTCAAGCAAATAAGTTATAAATTTACCTATTTAATAAATTTTAGATATATTGTACTAAGCGTACATAATTTCTATTAGATTATAAACCAAACAAGTCATAGTGACTTATAAAAAAAATTTTTAAAATCAATATTTGGAAAAATTTAGCAAATTTTGAATGGTAGCCAAAAGATCATATCAGTATATTGGTTTCAGTCAGAAAGTGTTTCCAAGCCAAATAAGAACCACAAATTGTAAAGGCAATTTTGTTAAGTTAGCCCTAAAAAGGGTTGTTAGGTCAGCAGCCTGAAGGTTTTCCTGCGGTCTTCTTCTTCTTGTATCTCTGCTGCAGTATGTGGTTCTTTATATGTTCCTTCAGGTATTGCCTCGAACCTGTACATATTAGCTAGCTCAGTGGCGGTTTCAGTGAGGGTGCTAAGAGGGCACTCATGGTATGGCCTGTCATAATATTCAGTGAGGATGCGTAGCCCAAATTGCCATTGCTGTGGTCTGGGTTTCCTAGTCCTCAAGGTTCTCCACGCCACATACTTCACAGCACTGGCATAGTTTTCAGCCCTTTTTCAGTTGTATAGGGTTTTGTCTATTCCTAGCTATATGTAGCGCTGCACAAGCTAGTCTGCCTCTTCATCCTCATTCAATTCAGTTCGATTCAGTCACGTAGAATCTAGTCAGAAGAGCATATCATGATGGAACTCAATACTGCAGCTCAAAGCATGGCACCAAGATGGCTGGCAGCTATTGCAGTTACTCTTGCACCAGCCCTAAGGGCCATTAAGGCACTGGGAAAAAAAACAAGCTTCAAATTGGAGTTTTATGAGTGGGGCAAAAAGAACAACACTTCATTTAACCTGGGATATTAACACTGAGAGAGAGGAGCTAAATATCAAGAGACTCGGAGACTATGGTATAGTTAAAAACAATAGCAATAGGAAACATAGGGAGAAGAGGAAAGCTGCTCAAGCCAGGGTGGCCAACCACTCTAATACGCCGTCTAGCAATTTTAGCAGCATTCCGGGGCACCCAGACCAGATACAGGCACCCCAAATCTTGAAAACATCAATATCCACCCAGACCATTACTCGGCAGAATAATATGAAGGACGTGGAAGCACAGACAGATATTACCATTTCAGAAGCCACCATAGCCATTGAGCAGGCAGAAACTGAAGCACCAGTACAGGATAAACAAGACACAAATGTAGAAATGGAGGATGAGGTTGCTAATTATGATAGTGAAGTCTTAAAATCTTTCTTTTTATATTACTTTAGGTTTAGTCCAGCATGCATGGTATATGTTCATTCAATAACCACTCGCTGACTAACCCCAAGATTGCAGAATGGGTAGAGAAGAATGTTCAAGACCTTAGGACTGCTAAATGCAGAGCTTGCGGCAGAATTGTAGGTGTTGCAAATATGGGAGATGCCCTCAAAAGTCATTCCACCAGCAAGAAGCATGTGCAGAATTGTAAAATAATGAAATCTACTCAGAACAACACAATCCCTAGTTTTATTTCAAATTGACTGCTCCGGTGGCTTAAGTGGTCAGAGCATCTACCTTGTATGTGGGAGGTCATGGGTTCGAACCCTGGCCAAGTCATACCAAAGACTTACAAAAATGGTACTAGCAACTGCTTCGTTTCGTGCTTAGCATTAAGAGGTTAGTGTTAAGACTGGTTGACCTCGTGTTGGGATAATGTGACTGGGTGGGACATCATGCTGTCTGTGCATGATGCCCCAGTGCTAGACATCACTATAAACTGTCACACTGCAGACATCGTAGCAATATGACTGAAAATTGTTAAAACTACATTAAAAATCCAAATCACAGACAAACACATTTAAAATTCAGCTTCACTGTCACCAAAAGTTATGTCAACACCTGCCCCAAGATCAGTTTCATATACATCATCAAATGATGTATTAAATTCAGAAATTTTATGGACTCTAAGGATAGTTGATACTCACAGCTCCATTAATTCAAATCGGCAGATTCATGAGTTATTTCGCTGATGTTTCCAGACAGTTCATTTGCACACAAATTCATTTGCGGTGAGGACAAAACAAGTTATATTGCTTGCATCAACCTTAAAAGATAGCATACACAAGTGTGATGGATATTTTTTGCAGTTTTTTTGAAAGTTTTAGCAAACAGTTGTGCCAAAATAGTTTGCTGAAAAATTTAGCAAATATTTGTGCCAAAAGTAATGTGACATTCATGTCAGGTTTTGGGAAAAGGGTGCAGACAAGATTTTTGACTGAGGTTTTGGGACAGACCACATCAGAAGGTCAGTTTGGCATGTTGTGTCCAGTCATTATAGATTGCTATGTTTGTATGGGAAAATGTTCTTTTGGGAATACTACTGCACAACCTTTGGGAGTGCAGTATTATTCTAATAAAACGAGTTCATATTTTCCTAAATAAATGCAGTAACCTTTTTATTATATACTCATTTTCTTATTCTGCCTAAGATTTAATTTTTAAATAAATCACTACAAGAAACAAAGTAATTGAATTTATGCTGTATTAAAAAATAAGTACACAGCCGTAGATTCATCAGTACACAATTGCACACATAGCACCACCCAGTTACCTTTGAACTTTATTGCACGCTCGACAGTAGTTTAAAAAAGAATTGCTGTTTTCGTCTACTTTAAATTTAGGGTGATATTGTGAATGAATGCGCATTGCAACAACTTTTCCAGTTGGTCTGGAGTTGAGGAATTTTGTTTTTATGTTTATCCAACTCAGTTCTGCTTTTCTGATTATGATGGACTAGATTATTGGGTCAATTCAGTGCAGTAAGAAGAATGTGATTTCAGTTGGAAATGTACTCAAAATTCCAGTGCAGTTTTGGTGTGTATAGGGTTTTGCAGGACATGTCTTTGGGATTTGCAGAACTGAGAAAGTACATTTTGAGGAAATTCAGGAAGCATAAATGTAAGTGTTATTACCATTCTTATTACCAGCTAAAAATGACATACATTTATGCCCTGTCACTTGCAAGTCACTGTTGGAGGGACCACAGCTATGACCTGTATCATTCAGTGTGTCTTCTATTGCTAGCCTAAGACTTTATCAAAATAGTTAAACGGGGAAAATTGCCAAGTAGCTGTTGTGTGATAGTCCATATATCCAGTGGAGATAATACTTTTTCGTCATCGTGGGTTATTAGCTCAGAGGCTCTAGTTTCCTGCCAAAACCTTCAGTTGCATTTTTCTCGAATCTAGTATTTTGACAGACTTGTGAAATGTACGTCTCTGATAAATATGTGATATCCCTTGGTCTCAATATGCTTTTCTGTGCTACATTTTTTATAGATCCTAGAGAGCACTGGTCATAGTCTAAACCATTCTATTTGCGAAAAGGTACGGATATTTCTTCTAAATAACTTTCAGTGTTAAGTACAGTATTTTCAATTACTGCATCTCTCACATTTGTTGTTGACATTGCAGATATCACATTCATTCATGTGCTTGTTTGAAAGTTTTGTTTCTGACTTGGTGAACCTGTCCACATCGTTTATCATCTATACTTTCAAATGGACGAAACAGCTTGTTTAGTTGATTCACAAACAAATCTAATTAACCAAAACTTTAAGAATCTACTTCGTGAGTGTAGGTGGTTTGTTTACAAAGTAGTTCCTGATACACTATTTTTAGGCACACATGTCATGCTTGTGCATGCAATATCAAAGTGTTCAGTGTCATAAAATACTGCATGATTCTGACAAGTTAACGGAGGCAAAAATGAGAATATAATAATCCCAGATCTTGGCACCACCAAATTTCACTGGATGGATCTAATGTCAATTGGTAACATTTGACATGTTGAATGCAGAGATTAATCGTTCACACCCTGGAAAGTCGTTGCCAGCAGGATCTTCTACCCTACATATTATTTATAATGCCTTCAGGGATGGTTGCGCTGCCAGAGAGTAGCAACCTTTGTTCATTCTTTAAAGATTCTCCAACCAGAATAGAGGACTATCAAAAGCCATCTGGTATTAAAGAGCTGCCACCAAAGTTCTTTAACACAGGTGGCTTGAGAGCCTCAAGGTGGTTGTAGAGAAAGTCTTCTCTCACCTTCCATATCTAGCAAAATATATTGATTAAATTGAAAAGTCTCCAAAATTAAACCATTTGGAAGTCAGAAGAAAGTGGTCAAGTTTTCTCTCCATTCCTCGAGCAGTTTTCCTTTCAGTGTCTAGAACCATTTTTAAAGACATTTCAAGGAGATACTCCATTGCTGCCTTTCCATATGGAAGACATTTTTCAGTGATCAGAGGTCTTATGGAGCAATTTATAGCTAAGATCATCTCAACTGTATCACAGGCATCAGAGCTCAATAAAGTTCATTTGACAACTCGCAGACACCTTACAGACCCTGCTAGGATTGAAATTGGCTTTGTGACAAAGACTGTGATTGATGACTTAAAAAATTTTGGTAATTGACAGATAGGGACATTTTGATTTTACATCTTGATTGCAGGAACTCACAAAATTGCTGACAAAAAGTCACCTGTGACCATTGCCCTTGTAAGAAATCTGACATGCTTGAACCCAGAGAAGATGTTGAAGGATATCAAAGCTGGCATTCAGTCATTCCCACTCATTGGTCAAAATTCTGGAAAGAATAGATCCAAACCGTTGACACCCTGATTTAAACTACCAACTAGTTTGTGTAAATTGTTTGAAATCAGTTGACTGAAATTTGCTCAGTTCTTCAGACTCCTTAGATTCATTTTTTCATTCGTTGATGACAAGCAAAAAGGAATACGCTGTCTTATGGACAGTTGTGAAACACCATCTAACTGTCTCTCATGGCCAGGGAGATGTTGCAACAGGATTCTTCATTAACAAAGAAGCCATAAGACACAACCGAAAGCACCTGTCTCTCATTTCAAGGAGAATCATTGTTGATAGTATTCAGAGTATAGGAGACTTAGAAATGCTAGACACACATACAATAATTTGATCAGAATAAAAAGATAGAAGAGTGAGAGGAGCACTAAAGAAAAGCAGATCTTGAGTTGCGTGACATATTAATTAAAAGAATACAACTAATAGATAACATCCAGCAGTTGCTCAAATCAGCTGATGAAAATGCTGAAAAGGACAATAACCTAAGCTTTTAATTGCATCTCTGTCAGAAACACAGCAAAAGTGAAACAAGAGACTGAAAGATCTTGAAAGGTCTGCTTGTCGCTAAATACTAGCAGAAAAAAGTCTGCTTCTCACTAAATACAAGGAAGCAACTGGAAAGTGATATGTGTTTGGTTAATATTGGAAATAGGAACACATACATAGACTACATAGGATACTTTCTATTTTTATTTTGAATATAAAAATTAATTGAACATTGGATTATGACTTGAATTACTATGAATTTATAAAGTCAAGGTGTGCAAACCCATGCAAACTTAAAATTTACATATTGAAAAGATGTGTTGTTCACTAGTTATATTTTTATTGATGTATGTCTTGATATTAATTTTTTTAACACTGCAAGATAGTGTGGTCCTTGAGTTTTGTGAAATGGCCCCATAAAGGTTTTGGAAAAGTCATAGAATTTGTTTTTATTAAGTCTGCAAGAACCTGTCTTGAAAATAAGGTACTGTAATTCAAGGGTATTTGAACACAATTCTAGTTTGACATTAAGACATATCTAGATATTTCACCCATGTGATATTTTGCATGTGAGTGTTAACATATGGTAAAAATTCTTCTGCTAGGATTAATCAAATCCTTTATTTGCGTCTGTGTAGGATAGGAAAATTGCACCAGAGTGTCAGAAATTTGTATCTAGATGACAAGGCATTACTGCATGTATGGTGCAAAATTCTGATCTTATGGGTGGTATTTGAATGAGAATATGAATTTACTAACAAATAACATTTACAACAGTGGCATTCTCAAGTCAGAATTGGGCTAGAGAAGCTGAACATGTAGCTGGTTTGATCATTGTGAAATATCCTGTTGGTGCAACAGTGAACTTGAACCACAGCCTATTTTAATATGTAAATGTCTTGCAATTACTGTTTATCCTCTAAAGCACTGATCGTTATGGATCACTGCAATCTCACCTCTGTCTGCGTGAGTTCGAGCCCAGGCTCGGCTAACGTGGGTACGTGAGAAAGCCTGCCAGTAGCTTCTCGTGGGTCGGTGGTTCTTCCCAGGGTTTTCCAGGGTTCATCCTCCACCATTAATACTGGCCACCATGTATAGCCTATCTTGTGCTGAAAAATGGCCTTAAACCCTATAACAACAACAACAACTGTTTATCCTGATCATTGTGAAAGATTGCTGATGGAAATATGGGGGTGTTGGCTACTTTATGTGCACAAGGCTTCAAGTAGAAGGTCAGAATAGCCCTCGAGTCACGTGTGAGGTAGGAAAAGGATTTTCTGTATTGGTTCTTTTATCTGGAAAATCTATCTTACATTTCATGGTCTTGAAAAACGGGGGCATTTAATAGAAACTATTTCAGTTTATTGTTCTATGAAATGTGAGATGAATAATTTTTCAGCTAAAGTGTGTGTGTTTGTGTGTACACACATGTCAGATATGACATGGCTTTTGAGGTGTTGGTATAAAGCAACTTGTGTTGGTATATCAGATTGTGAATTGCCTGTGGTGTATAATGCACTTATAATTATGGTTTCAGTATGCATATAATCATGGTTTTAAGAGTAGACCCTTTTATCTCTACTCTCTAAGTCAATGATGAATTTCCTCTTATTAATTATTAATAAAATAAGAAAATAATGAATGAAAAAAGGAATTCCTGTTTTGTGATGAATTAAACATGTTGCATGATTTCATCGAAATTCCCTCTGCTTTCCTTTTTATCTCTTTCTGTTATGCTGTTAGGGACAAAAATACATGGAACAGGCCTCAAGTGGCCAAGTAGTCTAAAGCGCTCACCATTATGGATCACTGCCATCTCACCCCTGTCTGCATGGGTTCGAGTCTTGGGCTTGGCCAGTGTGGGTATGTGAGAAAGCTTGCTGGTAGCTTCTGGTTTGTGGTGGGTTGGTGGTTCTTTCTGTGGTTTTCCTGGGTTCTTCCTCCACCATTTATACTGTTTGCCATGTATAACCTATCTTGTGCTGAACAATGGCGTTAAACCCTATAACAACAACAACAACAACAAAAATACATGTCAGTCTGGAGTGAGATGAAGAAAAATTGGAACTGGATGAAAACTAGAGTTGGGTATCACAAAGAAATTTGTATTGTAATATTTTTTAACATGATGCATACCATGGTATACAACAATTATATTTGGGACCAACAATTTAGTTTTCTGAGGCAGGGATCTGAACTTCCTTTTAAAATTGGCTCTCAAATAGGTGGAAAAATAAAGCAAAGACTCCATATTATGTCCATTATAAAACATATACCTTGAGATAAAAGAAGATATCTCACTGCAAAAGAAAATTGCAGCCTCACCCCGTCTTAAATGGCCAGTACCTAATTGTAGAGGAATTTGTTTGATCTAAAGTGGAGTTATTAAGCTTACACTATAGCTGACACCCAATTTTCACAACATGCCATTTGGTCAACATGTTGGCATACATTAAACATGTCAGAAATGTGATTAAACATTCATAAATATGATTACATTTGTAAAATTCAAAATTAATATTTGGCAGACGGCTGTTTTGTAAAAAAAAAAATTTGAAATTATTTGTAATGTAAAAATGAAAATATACTATTGCTGTATTGTAATCAAATTCGTGAGGAGATATTTTCAGGAATTTCCATGCATTCTATACTGACAGAAACTACTGAAGAACTGGCACTGTGAAAAAGTAATGTGGTTCTTGTCTCCAGAAAAAATGCCGTGGTAAACTGGTATATTCGGTAATACAGCATACCTCGGGTGAAAACCTTGAACTTAAACCAAGTAACCTAGAGACACCTTAGCAATCTTGCCATCCCTTGCAGTTTTGCCGCAAATCTTATAAAAATTTAGTTATGGTAAAATCCAGATAATGGCATGTCTGTGTCTCATTTGGATCACTTTCATTTTAGATCCAGTGGAATTATTCAGGGAACCAGACTGTCATTACCATAGTACATCAGAGTTTCTTGGTAAATTGGCTGCATATGACAGTCACAAAACAAGATCTGTTGTTGTTTATGTTTTGTTTTGTTTTTAATTTTCATATGGTTCAGTGTGTGTTGATTCTGCAAAAATTTTCTTAAGGGCCTTATGAACCTTGTGAGAGAATTTTGATCCACCCCATTTATTGGAGCCTGTGAGGGTTGGGAATGTGCCACTTGGTCATAACTAAGAAACTATAGAGATCCACACAATATATATCTCAAGATCCCCACTGTGTGTGTATGCGTGTGTGTTTATATATATATGTATATATATATATATATACACCCACATATACACACACTCACATTCATGCATGAAAAGGTGAATTCAGATATATAACCAACATATTCACTTTGGTATATCATTCCCAGTCTGGAGTACAGATTGAGGGAGTGGGATAGAATGGGTGTACAGGGATGTGTTTTACAAACACTCCTAAGTTGTGAGCATGTCTTTAGCAGAAGCTACAGTTGCATATTGTTTTCATTTGCAGTATGGGCGGCAAAGCTGGGGCTACTTTGCGGTGCAAAGTTTGCAGTGGCCAGGGCGTGAAAGTTACAATAAGACAACTTGGGCCTGGTATGGTTCAGCAAATGCAGTCTGTGTGCCCTGAGTGTCATGGAGAAGGTAATCATTTTACTTAATCACTTAACATAAACATTCATTTCCTTGGCAACATAATTTTAAAAATATTAACAGTGTCTAATGCATGCGTGCATTAGTAGTGTCACACAAATCCTCGCACACCATTCAGATAGCAGAGACCTCAGGATGTGATTTAGTCAGTTGATGTGCTGGACAGTTAAATGTTTGATCCACCACTGAGGATGGAATTTTGTAAGTAGATTACGACACATTAGACTGCATGTAACATTTGTGTAGTATGTGTATCAATTTCAGATATTTTGATTGACATGCAGCTCCTTCATTATTTAACATACAGACAGAATCTTGGGATATTATTAGGGATGGTCTGTAGATGTGCACAGAAGTTTTACATTTTGAAACAGCCCATGGGTGTTGGGTTTGTTTTTCATAAATTTAAAATAACTCCCAAATTATGAGACAAATTTGTTTAAAAATTGTTGTGTGATGACCACCCCAACTGTACCAACCTTATCTCTGTGTACTTGACCATAGAGGGACATGATTTTGGGTGATCATGGGAACAAAGTGGGGGTAGAATGTTACATGTGATTTGAAAACACTTTGCTTAAAATGGTATAGTTCTTATCTAGAAAACGAGCAGCAGAAAATATTAATCCTTGCATACTCTGTCTGCTTTCAGGTGAAGTGATCAATGAAAAAGACAAATGCAAAACATGTAAAGGCAAGAAGGTCACAAATGAAACAAAAATTCTGGAAGTCCATGTTGATAAAGGGATGAAGGATGGCCAGAGGATACCATTCCGTGGAGAGGGAGATCAGCTGGTAGGAGATTTGTCTGCTTCGGTTGTAGGATATGGGTTATGAGAGATTATTAAGTCCCACCATAAATATATTGGTTTTATCCCTTGTCCATCTGATTAAAATTTTTTTGTTTTGTCATTTTTCAGGTGTTTTGATTTGTCTTTGAACACATTTTTAGCACTAAGAAGTTGTGGTTATGTTACCATCTTAATTTATCTACAAATACATAGCCCTAGTAACAAGTTTTTTTTTTCTCAATTAGATCGTTGATATAGTGCTGAACATTCTTAATGTTGTAAATGACGACTTTGCCTCATGGCTGTTCCAGTAAAGAAGCATCCTTGTAAACACATGGAGGGGACTTTCTGTGTGGAATAGTCACTTACAGATACAATTTAGAATTTTGTATCATTTTCAGCAAACTTTTAGATTAATCAGAATACCTTGGCATATGTTTTTTTGAAAAGTTTCCTTCCTTGTGTACTACGTATGTTTCAGAGGAACAGACCTAATGAGATTGTTAAAATCTAGTAAATTGAGCATACCATTGATGTAAATTTAGGAAGTTTAACCCTGTGCTTTTTGCAGGAAAGGTATGGATTTTATTATCCTACCCACCTGGATGTGTGTAAAAGAGTAATTCACACAACTCCTCCTGCACTGTTCAAGATAAAGGCTTCAACCTTGGATTATGAATGGGGTGGTCTTTAGATATGCACAATGGTTGTAATTTTTTTGAAACAGTCCCTGAGAGGGAGCTAGTGAGGGGATGAGAGGGGTGTTTTGCATACATTTAAATGAACTCTCAAGACTTACATGTGGTTCCAGTGCCACTGGTAAAATTGGAAAAAGTCTGGAATAAGAACAGGTTTAACCCCAGATGGAAAAGCGTTGTATTTTGCAAAAATTACTTACATTTGGGGAAAAAATAGGAAAGTGCAAAAGCCAGTTGATACATCATTTTCAGAAAGAAAAAAAACATGTATAGAATCTGCGTGGGTTCGAGTCTAGGATTCGGCAAATGTGGATATGTGAGAAATTTTGCCATTAGCTTCCTGTGGGTTGGTGGTTCTTTCTGGGGATTTCCTGGTTTCTTCCTCCACCATTAATACTGGCCGCCATGTATAGCCTATTGTGTGCTGAAAAATGGCGTTAAGCCCCACAACAACAACAACAACATGTACAGAAATTGTAATTTAATAGCAGACCTGCCAACTCTTATGATTTTGCTGTAAGTGTTATGAAAATTACCCTTAAAATACGGACTTACAGCATGCAAGCAAAACCTTCGGAAAAATGATCATTGCCAAAAAATCTGGATAATTGGTTCATCTGTGTTTTATTTGGATCCAGGTTTTGTATTAGAATTAGTGAAATTAGTTACGGAAGCAGACTAACTTTACAGCAGCACCCCAGACGCTTTAAACTGCACCTATTTGCTCATGCGAAGCGTCTGCATGATCAAACTATTGATTATAGAATTTTTTTAAAATGGCGTCCTGAAAGCGATGCATGTTTAAGACGAAAGTGAAAATAAGCCTCTAGAAAAGTGTTAATAATTGACACAGAAGAATAAAAAGGAATATTCAGATTCTTGTGAATAAAAGCTGGAAAGGACACAATTACGTTTATTGGACATCACTTGCCAATTTGAGTACGTCTCGTGGCGGGAGATATGATTGCCGTCGTCATATGGAATGGGAAAAGAATTTCCAAGAATTACGTCAAGTTGAGAGATAGCAACAAGCCACTGAGTTGCATAGGGTTTGGAACTAAAGTTTGTGCAACTGTACTAGTGGTAAATGAGATCTATGCGTACTTTACAAACTTTTCAGTTGAACATAATGTTATCGTCGCTGCGTCAGACTTTTGTTTTCCAGCTTTACAATAACAGTTATTGACATTTTGTTGCACCTTACTGAAAACTGGTCAATCTTACGGAAAAAAATCAGCTGCCTTACTGAGATGGACTCGTCGGGGTTGGCAGGTCTGTAATAGCTGTAATACATTACTTGGTATTATAGCATTGCTGTACTTTTTCCAAGGATTTGCTGACAGTCTGAAGAGATTATTTCCTGTCATTGGAAAAGTAGGTCACTGTGTCCTTCTTTTCATTCACCATTGACTTGGGCTAAAATTTTTGTTGTAAGTTTATTTCTCAAGTTCTGTTCATGCTAGAATGATCAAACTAGATGATCATATATGTCTCTGTTAGTAACAAATCTTTACCTCAAAAGAATGTCACTGGCTAAGTTTTTGCATTTAGATTGTGATCAGATCAGTTGTTAGCATCATGTGTATATAGATTCATGAAAGTTGGTAAGGGAGGATGCATCTAGATAGGTACTACACCATCACATGAGTAGGTGACTATTACTTATTTTTCATGCTTCTTTGACTTTACTTAAATTGTGTTTCAACTTTATTTATCAGCCTCATTGTATGTTAGATCCATCAGACGGGATGGTTATATATGCATGTATATTATTACCACACCCTTACCACAAAAGAATGTCACTGATCTACATTTCACATTTCACTTGGTTTAGATTAAATTTTGGGAGGTTAAGCTCAAAAGCAATTTTTTTTTCCCGCTAAACATACTGTTACACCAAGATATATAAAATTTTGTTGGGGAATGTATCTTCATGAGTACTAGACCCTTATCACAAAAGTAGGTCAGTGACTATACTTAAATGCTTTATTGCCATGGTTTCAATCTTGAGCATTGTTTATGGCATAATCATCTTTAAAATCATGATATTACTTAAGACCCTAATACGGCATTGTGGAGCAGATAAGAAAACTGGAACAGTATTCAGCAATGCACTGATTAATGAAACTGAGACTTAGGGAGAGTACTTAAAGTGAAATATCTTATTTTGGAGCAGAGTTATCAAACAGTGGATACTTTTGAACTGTGGAAAATAACAACCATATAGATCAATTTCCCAAGTAGTTGAAACTGGCTAGGGTAGCTATGCATATTCCCCTTCTGACAGAATGTGAAAGGAGATTCTCAGCACAGAACAATATTCACACACAGCTTGGGAACGTTAAGCTCAGACACCATTAACACATTGAGGTGCGTATAAAACTAGATGGGACATCATTTGAAAATTTTGACTTTGATAGAGTCATAGCATAGTGGAACAGGAAGAAAGAGAGATGGATATTTAAATGTTAGGTAAATATTGAACCATGTCTGTTCCCTCGTCCCCTTTTTTTGTATTTTCCCCCTTATTTTGGTGATAAGAGGGGAAATTCTTCCTTACGATACAATCCTGGGTGTGTCTCTGGGGTTGTCATACAGGAAAGCAAGCTGTGGGATTAAGTTTGATTATTTACTGAAAGAGTCAGATCTATGCTTGGCACTGAAAAAGTACACGTATTCATGGCTCAGTCAAAAGGGTTGTCAATTTGAAAGTAAAGTGAGTGCTGCTTGTGTATGGTAAATGGGTACACTGTGACTCATTTTATTCTGTGAGTTATTATCAACAGGCAGGTACCCATGTTTCCGGATACCCATTGGCATCATTAATGGTGTCAATGTGGCCTCTCAAAATGCCCGTCAAAATGTGTCCCCCCCCCCACATATATGTGTATTTTCGGTTGGCTGACTGTAGCTATTTCTCATTGCTGACCCCTTTCACTTTTTTCCCCATGGTTAAAAAAAATATTCCCTAAATAGATTTGTTGTTGTAGGGATTAACGCCATTTTTCAGCACAAGACAGGCTATACATGGCAGACAGTATAAATGGTGGAGGAAGAACCCAGGAAAACCCCGATTAGGACCACCGACGCTCGAAAAGCTACTGGTGAGCTTTCTCACATACCCACATTGGCCGAACCTGAGACTTGAACCCATGCAGACAGAGGTGAGATGGCAATGATCCGTAATGGTGAGCGCTTTTGGCCACTTGGGGCCCCCCTTAAATAGATTTGCGCATCTAATTGAGCTGTTTTTTGCCCAGTACTTCAAAGTGCTTAGTACATTTTATATACTAATCATTATAATATATATTATGTCTAAAAAAAAAAAAAAAAAAGAAAATAAAAAGTCTAATCTACCTCCCATAATTTTAAAACCAGTGTAATAGGAAGCATTTTCTTTTTACCTAATGGTCCTGCAGCCAATAGTCCTGCCTTCAGCAGTTGCTGTTTTCATCTTCTCCAGCACCACATGTATGACTAATTTCAATTAAAGTTTGCAGATCATGTCTTGAAGACTTTGCACATACATGATAATAATCCACCATCAATATAGCAACCATTACTAAAGATAGACCAGCCTTACAACAACTTATCAATAACTTTTCAACAGAATTTTATTAAATTTGATAGCACACTGGCATAAAATACTTCTGTGACCAGATTTGATATTTAAACAAAAATTGAAAGGATTTCAATGCCCAGTTGTCAAGAATACATTGGAAGAAATTGATTTCTTGTGGGTTCCTTCAGATTTGTTTGGCCAAAAGAGGCATTTCAGGGATCTGTTTAAAATACTAAAGCAGTAAATGACTAAAGCAGAAAATCTTAAAGATGATGCTTTTGTTACATTGCAGCCTGACATAGAGCCTGGTGATGTGATAATCGTGCTGCAACAGAAAGAGCATGACTTATTCACTCGTGACCGTGATAACTTGATCTGCAAACACAGTATTAGCCTGACGGATGCCCTCTGTGGATTCCAGTTTACAGTCAAACAGCTGGATGGTCGAGACTTGCTTATCAAAAACCCACCAGGAGAAATCATACATCCAGGTACAACAAATGAACAAATACATGTGATTTAATTCTGACCCATTTCTTGCATAATGTAACATAGTGGTACGATCATTTATTTGGATCCTTATGTAGATGTCAAAGTGACAAGGGCATATTGTGGGCAATGGAAAATTCTGAAATTTATCTAAAGCAATAACATTACCCAAATCTTTAACTGATTGATGTAAAGCCAAGACTTTATATTTTGACATAATGACAACAGATATGTGATATTTTGCTCAGGTTTTGGACTCTAAAGTTTAATTTATTTCTGTCCTGCACAGCTCCCATATCTTGTGTCATAATTGAAGTAATGTTGTCAAGACATTCCTTGAAAGTCTTAATTTATTATTTGATTTTTCAACAAAGAGCTCTTTCGTCATCATGTATAATGCTTTGAGAAAAAGAAGTGAAAAACCAGTAGTTGAGCAAGATGCTTCCATGCTGTAGTACTCGTTCAGCAATCTGAAATCTATGCCAACACACTAAATTATGTTTATTTGTCATGTTAGAATTGTGGTAGTACTTGAAAACATGTATTTAGTTTGGAAGATAAATACCTATTTTGACTTTGCAATGTCACTACACTCGCGGATTGTGTAGAAAATTGAAACACTGAAGTTAGCCACATGAGTACTTCATGAGGCACTTCCAAATTGTTTATGATAGACCAACTACTAGTTTTTGAATAACTATGGACAAGTTGTTAAATTTATGAATAGACTGACAAACTATTGATAGACATCGTTCAGATAAACAGGCCTGTTGTTATTCAATAGATGATTCTGGTAACTATGCAGCATTTGTAATATGCCTCTGTTGTATTTTACAACTCTTACATGAATCATTAAACAAGTTAATCATTAATATATTTTGTACAGATTCATTAGCCTTGGTTGTTTTGTACATCGCTGTGCAATTTTTGTTGTAGGAGCAGTAAAGTGTATCCCAGGAGAAGGTTTTCCAATCTTCAAAAACCCTTTTGAGAAGGGGAATCTCATTATCAAATTTGATGTTGTTTTCCCACCTCAGAACTTTACAACAGAGGAAAATCTCAAGGTACATACCTTTTCTTTGCATGCAGGATTGCAAAATTTCGTACATTTACCTTAGGCCTTATTATAATCCTGTAATCACCAGTTTTACCTCTCTGATGGCATCATTGTTCAGTTCCTACATATTACAGGTAATAATAGTTCACATTTAATTTCAGAACACTACCTTTACAGACCTGCCAATTCTTACGATTTTGCCATAAGTCTTATGAAAATGACCCTTAAAATATGGACTTACAGAATAAAAGCAAAAACTGCGGAAAAATGATTGTTGATGAAAAATCTGGATAATTGGTTCATTCGTGTTTGATTTGGATCCTGGTTTTATATTGGTAGCATTTAGCAGGGAACCAGACTGACAATACAGCAGTACCTCAGATGCTTTAAACTGCAAATATTTTTCATGCGAAGCATCTGAATGATCAAACTGTTGATTATAGAATTTGTAAAAATGGCAGCCAGCAAGCGAGACATGTTGAAGACAGAACAGAAATTAAGCCTCCTGGACTTTCTTTTTATCCATAGAGCACCAATTTCTTTGAGGGACTGCTGTTAGAAATGCTGTGAATGATTTTGTTTCCATTCCATTAAATTTGATTTTTTAATTCACCATTGGTATGACCGTGTGTCAGGCACAAGTCTGTCATCCATTGATCTTCAGTCAACAATTGCTTGTTTACACTCAGATGTCCACATTTCTTATCCAGTTTTGATAAAAATTGGAATGGGTTTATATCATCAAAATCTTGGGATGAGTTCAGTAATGAGGGAAGTCCATGCATTTTATTGTGGTTATCTTGCATCTGATTGACTGAACCAGTTACCATTCAGGATGCCAAACTTCTATTCTGATTTGTAAATATATGCTTATATCGAAAAGACCTTGTACTGGTTTATTAATGAGCAAGATCCTCAGATATAAATGCGGTAATCTTGCATCTTATTGGCTGAACTTGTTACTCTGGAAGCCAGATTTCTGATTGGATGCTTGGATCATCAAAATCTTGGACAAGTTAGATAGTGAGTGAGACTTCTGCACACTAATAAAGTGATCTTGTATGTGATTGCCACAGATTTGTTTTCACTCTGGAAGCTGTATTTCTGATCTGATTTTGATCAGACTCTTGAGTATGTACTTGTATCATCAAAATTTTGGGCAAGTTTGATAATGTGCAGGATCCATGTATATTAATCAGATGATCTTGCTTCTGATTGGCTAAGCTGCTTATCACTCTGGAAGCAATGTTTTTTTATTTTTTTTTAAAAACAAACTTCAAATATTGGCTTTTATGATTAGGAACTGACATGGGCTGGATAATAATCAGATTTTGTAAATAAGCTATTATTGTCAGGATGTTGGATGATTTTTTGTTTCAAGTGAGACATGCATATTAATGACATCTTCCATCTGATTGACAGTCTTTTTTGACCATTTAAGAGATTTTATTTTTCATAGGGTTTTGGACAAACTTGGTAAATAGGCCTATGTCATAAACGTTTTGGTTGAGCATAATCATGTCTAAAATTCATGCATATGATTGTATTGACTTTGCATCTGACAGGCTGACTTGTTAACACTCTAGCAACTAAATTTCTGATTAGATTTTGATCCAGCATGTTAAGTAGTCTTATATTCTCACGATATTGGATGAGTGTGATTATGAGCAAGATCTATACATAATAATAAGATAATCTGATTGGCTAAGCAAGTTAGCAGTCTGGAGATGAAATTCCTATCAGATTTTGGTCCACTTTGGTAAATAAGCTTGTATAATCTTTGTCATATCATTTCTAGTTGGTCATATGCAATATGTGCTCACCTGACCTCCTACATGGCACTATGGCCAGTACAAAAATCTTGTTATCATTACTGCACTTTTATGAGTGGTTTTATTGACAAGGGGTTTTTGCGCTAAAGCATTTCATGCAATATTTAATTGGTTCTGTATGAAAATGGCACAGATCTGACCTTAAACATATCAACACTTTTATGAAGGAGTTTTAAAAACCAGACATAAATGACCTTGGGGTCAAGTCAAATGTCTTTGTTTGCAATTTTGTACTTTGTTGAAGTTATGAACACAGCGACTTGTGCATTGATCAGACTTTGCATTTAGTTGTATTCATGAACAGGTTGATGGTCAGCATTCTGACATTGATTGTAAGGTCAGAAGTAGATTTTTAGCTGTACTGGCTTGTATGTGCAACATCATGAACAAGTATCATTGAATTTTTTTATTATTTTAAACCTTTTTTGGAAAATTTTGAATGAGGTCAGAGGCCATGATGAAGAATTTTGCACTTCAGTTAGAGTTGCCTTGTGAACATGTAACCTCAAACATAAGAAAATGGTGCTGTTACCAAATTTGGTCTTGTTTAAGGTGCTCAGAAATATCCAAGATGGTTTCAATACTCAGCCTTAAAAGGAAGTAACAGGCTTGTCTTGGATCCAATAGACCATCTGTCCCTTTGAAGACAGGTTTTCTTTAAATAGCTACTTTCTTGTACTTATTCAGTTATTCTCATATTAGTCACTACTAGTACTACACTATGACCTCAGTGTCTTTCAAATAAGGATGCTGTCACATATATTGATCATAACATACATCAAAGTTATATTGCATACTGCAAAACATAATATGGTTTAATTGTTCAGTATTTTCCATTGAATTTACAGATATATATATGATAGATATATCCTACATGCAATTTCTGACAGAAGTGTGATAACAATGAAATGCTAAAGTTTTTCTTAATTTATGTAATAAATAACTAAAATACAACTGTTTAACCAAATTTTCATTGCATGACCTTATATAGCATCTTACCTTCTGCCATTTTTTATTTCTTTCTAAAAAACATAATAAAGGCAGCATCTTGTTGCTAATTGTGCAAAGTGCTTGTTGAGTAAATGCTTGACTTTGGTGGATGATCTAGAAGTCAGGCATTATGATATGTGAATATTATTCTGTGTGTGATTTTCATGCTCTCCTACTTATTGAAGAAGAGTTTTGTTTATTTTTGTGGATATTCAGGAAATTATACATATTGGAAAAAAAGCACTGGCTGTTATTGGGTATTGTCTTGCATTGGGAACAGTTTATATAATCAAGACTGATTTGGTCAACTAGTAGAAATTTATGAATTTGTGATGTCATCTTCTTCAGTATCAGTGTCTGGTAGAAAAAAATAACCACTTTTAACTATTATAGAAAGTTCGAAAAAAAGGTTATCTTCTGTTGAAAATAAACCAGATCTGTATTTTGTCTGATACAGTGTTCCCATGAGTGATACTTTTTCTCTTCCTGTAGAAACTTGAGAAACTACTTCCAGTTCGAGAAAAGGTAATAATCCCTGATGGAGAGCATGTTGAAGAAGTGAATATGGTGGAGTGGGACAGATCACAGGATGGTGCAAGTGGCCGGAGGGGTGAGGCATATGATGAAGACCAAGATGAAGCTCATTCAGGTCCACAAGTTCAGTGTGCACATCAATGATGAATGTTGTTCTTAGACATTAAGAAATTCCTTGTACATTAATGTGAAGGGTTACATGCCTTTTTGGCTGTGATATATTTCCTTCTCTTGCTGTGTAGTTTCTGTATGAAAAACTTTGATAAAGTTCAGATTAGAACTCTGTCTTTTACCGATGGAGGCTCATTTGTCTGCTTTCATTTATTCCTCTTGCTATGAGACAAAGAGAAAAATATATGATTTAATGGCACATCAACACAGTCCTATCTGTATGGTGCTGTGTAAATTTAGGTATCCTCAAAAGGCATGCAAAACAAAGGCAAAATGGATATAATCCTTACAATGAAAAGTCGGGGTTTTTTTTAAATATTTACTTCACTCTTAAAAAGGTATAAGATGTTCTAAGCTGGAACTTTAATCAAGGGATACATCCCAGGGCAAAGAGTTGCCTCCATTACAACATGGTGGAAAAAATATGTTTTATACTAAATTCATTGTCTGAATAGAAGCAGGTAAGAAAAAAAGAACGAAGTTGAAATTTAAAAAAAAATATTTATTAAGTCACTTTTATGAAATGATTAAAAATGTTACTTTATCTCAAGTCACAATGTGTGATGTATAATGCAAACAAATAAAGTAGCCACTGAACAAAATGATGCATCTGTATTCATTTTCTCTTCTCTTCCATAGTGTATTTAGTTTTCTCCCTTTTTTTCAAAATAGTAATGTGTAGCTCATTTCAGATTGCCAGCTGAATTTCTTGGTTCATTTTTTCTACCAACTGTAACAGGTTTACTGTCTAGACAATTCTGTATTATTTTTTGTCATAGAACGCATAAAAGGTTAGTGAGAAATTTTTGTAATTGCACCAGAGCATTTAAAGAAGATGGTCATGTTCTGAAATTTAGATCTCTGTTGATTTGTGGAGATGATGTTTAGTTCTATTGGTCATAGAGCAGAAGACCTTGTAGGATGGTATGTTGTCCCATTGTCTATCTGTCCATTAGAATAAGTTTGTTATCAGAACTGTTCCTACACTACCTGGAGAAATGCCATGAAACTGCACACATTAATTCCAGGGTCTGGTTGGTGCTTCATGAAAATAGTGCCACTTGTACGTCCAATATTGGTGTTACAGTTGTCATCTCAAAAGTCTTGTTATGGCTACTCCACCTGAATGGATGGTCATATCAACATGGGGTTTTAAGGGAAGACTTCTGATGATGTCTAGTTTGACCTTAATTAAAAAGGTCCTGATATGATGTTCAATACAGCTGCCGAAGCAGCCATTTTGAAAATTGTATTGCTACTCAGTATGGAATGTCATACTGAAATGAGATTTTCGCCAGAGTACAAAATATGTCTAGTTGGTCCTGAATTAAAAAGGAGCTAATCTGGTGTCCAAAATTTCTACCACTGGAGTTGGCTTGAAAATCTTATTGTTATTTCTCCTGAATGGATGGTTACATCAACATGGGGTTGGCCCTAAAAGACTTCTGATGTCTAATTGGTCCTGAATGAGAATGGTGCCCATCTAAAGTTCAGTATGGTAAACAGTGCAGCCATTTCTAAATTTTTTGTTATTACTACTTCTCCAGAAAGAAAGTAAAATTACTGTTGGGTTTTCACCAGGAAACTTGTAATGATGTCTAGTTGGTCCTAAATGAACAAGGTGCTGCTTGTACCCCCAATATGGCTGCCACCAAGGCCATCTTGTAAGGGCTGTTTCATTTACACATACATGGGATTCAGGGAAGGTACTTTTAAAGTGGGGGACTCACCCATAGATGCAATTTAGAAATTTATCATTTTAATTTGAATTCTGTGAAATCAAAGTACCTTTGCATATATTTTCAAACTGCCTTCCCTGGGTACCATGTATGTTTAAATGGGACAGCCCTAAATATTTTTGTTCCTACCTCTCAGTGGGTGGTCATTATTTTGCCCTTTATGTTCTGGAGCCAGATGCCATGCAAGACAGAACCATTGGAACACAACTATCTTGATGGTGCTGGGGAATTGCAGTGAAATTGGGTACACATTTTCTTCATCTAAAGATGCACATATTGACCAATCATTGTGCTGTCATGATTTTAATAAGAGTTATTTTCCTTGACTCAGCTGGATGCTATGTGAAACAGAATTTTGTGAATGCAGCTTCTCTTGCAGATTTTAGTGGATTGCTGTAAAACCTAGTACATGTCATGCTCATCCGAGGACAAGGATGTTTTCAAATCATTTTACTTGTACTATTTTTATTAGTCATGTTTATTGTTTGTTGACTGATTCATCTCCATGATTGGCGTTGAGGTGGGATGCAGGAGGAGGCAAAGGTAAAGTTATGTCAGCAATTTCTTAACAGTTCCTATGTTAAAAGCTGTTTTGTGATTTTAATGTCATCCAATACTTGGTTAGAAGTGGCATTTTTCATGCAACATAAACATCCTCAACACTAAAATTTCTTCCTCTAACCATTAGTAACAAAAGTTCTGTTTATCAAAGCTCATATTTTACAGACTTGTAGAGTTCATGACCATAGTTCTCTTTTTCATACTTTTAATAGTTGCCATTTGACTTTTGTCAAAAGCTTTTCAGCCAACCTGGCACCAGACTTATGGTGTGAACCTGTATCCATTGTGTCCTTGGTCATCTTTGGTTTATCTGTCAGTAATTATCAGGTAACTATCTCCAGTCCATATTTATAATCTGATTTTGGTCTAACTTGAAGTATTTGCTTATATGATTATTGCTCAAACCAGTTGATAATGTGTGATATGCACATCAATGATGTGATCCTGCTTGGTAGACATTGTTAACTCTCTAGGCCATATTTCTTACCCAGTTTTGATCAGACTTGGTATGTAGGCTTGTACCATTAAGGTTTACCATGAATTTGATAGTGAGAGAACTACATGCATATTAATGAGGTGATCTTTCTTCAATTGCCTGTGCTTGGATCAGACTTGAAAAAGATGGGCATATATCATCAGATCCTGGACAAGTTCAGTAATAAGTGAAATACATATTATTGACATAAACTATGATCTGATTGAATGTTGAGCTCATTACCACTTGGAAAGCCATGTTTCTAATTCAGTTACAGGCAAGCTTGAAATATGATCTTTTATCTTTAGAATCTTAGATGGGTCGAGTAATGATCAAGATCCACATTTATTGATGAGTTAATCTTTTATCTGAGCTTGTTACCACTTTAGAAGCCATTTTTTATTGTCTAATTTTGATAGTACTTTGAATATATGCTTGTATTATGAAGATATTGGACAATTTCAATAATGAGCAATGTCCATTTATAGCAATGAGGTGATCTTGCACCATCTTACTGGCTGAGCTTGTTACCACTGTGGAGGCTAGAAGCAATATTTTTTTTGATTATGATCAAAACTTCACATTGTAGCTATATGATCAGTATTGTGGACGAGTTTGATAATGCATAGGATCTGTGTATATTAATATGGTGATCTTGTATGTGCTTGGCTGAGTTTGTTACCAATCTAAGGACTATTTCCAGTTTTAGTAAATGGGCTTAAATCATCAAGATCTTGGATAAGTACTGTTATGACCAAGCTCTTTGCAAATTTTGTGAGGTGATTTTGAATCTGATTGGCTCAACCTGTCAACACTATGTTGACTATTTATGATCCTATTGTTATTGAACTTGGTTAAAGAGACATGTTTTATTATGAGCATGATCAGTACATATTTATGAAACGATCTTGAAATTGATTGCATATTAATGTTGTGACCTTACATCTGATTTGCTGATCTTGTTAACACTCTGGCAACTATATTTTAGATTAGAACTTGATCCAGCTCATTAAGTAGTTTTTTCTTACCAGGACATTAAATGTGTTATTAATGAGATTGAGACATTTTAGAGAGGTAATCTTATATTTGATTAAGCATGTTACCACTCTGGAAACCGAATTCAGTTGGATTTGCTCCACCTTGGTAAATAAATTTATATTAGGGTTTCAAACAGGCTGTATGATAAGTGAGATCTAACATGGTAAATGGGCTGCAGCCGAGGTGAAGTCCATATAAAAAGTTACGATTTTGGCTAAAGTTTTTTATGTGTATGTATTTTATACATTTCACATCATACTTGACAGGGGTCATTGTAAATCTCTGACAATTCATTCTGCTACATGTTTGCTCACCCCATTTTCCTTGGGGTCAAAGTCTTGATAGTTTTTCTTTATGCTTTTTATGGATTATTAGAGAGTTTATTCAGTGACATTCACCTGTCCAATTGACACGGGGGTCAAGATGACAGAAAATTCGCTTTATGGTATGGTGCTAGTTGGTTATAAAAGAAAATGGTTCCAGTCTGATGTCCAATAAGGCTGCCTCAGAGGCCATTTTGAAAGGCTTGCTGTCACTACTCCTTCTGAATGTATGGTAATATCAACATTGGGTTTTCTCTAAAAAAAACCAACTTCTTATGATGTTTCTCCTTGGTCCTACATGCAAATGGTACTGATTTGATATCCAATATGTCTCACACAGCAGCCATTTTGACAATCTTTTTATTGTTACTTCTCCTGAATGGACAGTCAGATTAACATGGAGTTTTCACCAGAAGACTTCTTATGATGTTTAGTTGGTTGTAAATGAAAATGGTGCCTATCAGAAATCCAATATATGCAGCCATCATGAAAATCATATCAGTACTTGTCCAAAAGAGAAAGTCGTACCATCATGGGGTTTTCATTGGAAGGCTTCTTATGATGTCTCATTAGTCCTAAATGAAAATGGTGCTAGTCTGACATTGAATATATCCTCCACAGCTGCTAATTTGAAAACAAATTTTATCAGTGAAGAATATCAGATGGTTTCAGCACTCAGCATTTAAATGGAAGAAATGGTCTTGTCTTGAATTCCTGGACGTTCTTTCAGCCTATAAAACATCGTGCCCTTCAAGGAACTCTTGTTAGAAATAATATCAAGCCTAAAATATGGCTACCATTATTTAAAAGAATTTGGCAAACATGTGCATTACTTTTGTTTAAAAAAAGCTTTGACAGAAATTGTCAAGGTTTGATTGTGTCCTGGCATTAAGGACTCAGTATCGGGCAGATGATGCTGATATACAATCAAATATACATGGAGATATACATGGAAATATGAAAACTGGAGAAACCTTGAAAGAGTCAACAGCAATTAAAGAAATTTTCAAGCATTATACTGACCCAGATTTTTTCACCAACTGCTCTTGCATTTGGCTGCATGTCCGATATCATCCAGGTGAGTAATCTCTGACCTACTTGGCCTCTTGTTAGAATGAAGGACTTAATTTATTAGACATCTAAATATGGTGAAAGAAATTCAATGATTGCCTTATTTTTTTTCTTTATACTAATTGTGTACACATTTTAAATTAAATATATAATGTCCTTACTGTTTTGTATGAATGCACATCATACTAATACATGGAAAATCTTCAGAATTAAAGTATTTTTAAAAATCGGAATGAATTTTGTAATTTCATTTATAGGCAACTCTATATTAAATAACCATGATAATAATCATTACATGCAATGATGTAAACTTTCATCATATATATTTAATATATCTCACAATTTGAATATTAAAAGAAGGCCATGTTTTCAGTATATATATATATATATATATGTGTGTGTGTGTGTGTGTGTAACTTATTTGCATCAGAATAATCATTTTTCTCAAAATTTTAACTTTGCAATCCAGCTTAAAGAACCTGTTGGAAGGAGTTGTGTATCAGTTTTTGAAATAGGCATTATAATTGGTTCTCAATTTGCAGTGTCTCATATGGGAAACAAAACACAAAGCTTGTGCCTTTTCAAAATTCTTTTATGATTCAGTACCTTTAAAAATGAAAGGTTAAAAAATCCCCATTGATATTGGATTATGGCTTGCATAGATATTAGGACTATACCTTGCATTGATTATTAGTACCCTGTCTTGCTTCAATATTAGGGCTGTCTTACAGTGATACTAGTACTCTGTCTTGCAGTGATATTAGTACTATGTCTTGCAGTGACATTAGGACTGTTGTGCATATATATTAAGAGTTTCTTGCAATGATATTGGGACTGTCTTACATTGACATTAGGACTGTCTTGCATTGTCATTAGGACCATGTCTTGCAGTGACATTAGGACTAGGTCTTGCATTGCTACAAGGACAATGTCTTGCATTGGACATGGACAAGTTAAACATGAAGCATAGCAAAGGAATAGCATATGCTTGAGTAAACATCTAATTGTGATATGCTACTTCATAAGACCAAACATTAAAATCAGTAATAAATTTTAATCTAGTTAGTTGACTGCTAATGTCTTATGGATCTGACAAACACTTGTACAGTTGCTACAGTGACTGAACTCAGTTTGAAGATTGCACTTCAGATGCCATTGATAGACCATGAATCAGAGTTTAGATTATAATTTTTAAATTAGTTTCAGTGGAGATAATTTTTCATTTTTGTATCTGTGGAACTCTTTCTTTTCTCAGGATTGTAAGTACATGTGCTTTTCTATATGACTGAACAAATGGTCTCATAGATGGAAAGAGAAATGCAAATGGAATAGGAAAGAGACAACAGATTTTATAGGATGTTTACAAGTTATTGGCAGTGAAAATGTCTTTTTGGATTTTTCTTGTAGGAAGAAGAGAATTACATTAACCAGGTAGCACTCCATTTTTCTGTCACTGATAAAGCACTGTCTGCAGGTGTTATTTCTGCACCAGTTGTGTAAAAATTCACCTGATTAGTACACTTTACATTAAAAAGTTATGAATTGCAAGCAAAATAATGCATATACTTTAAAAACAAAAAACCTTTGTAGATAAATCTGGATATGTCCCTGCATACAAATGACACTGAATCTTAGTGCCAGACAAAACTTGCCTCAATAAATATGACAGATAAAATGTGTTTTTGTTGGTACTGACATTACAGCTTATACTCGTTATAACACTCTTGTTATAATGTGGTACCAGATATAATGTGGCAGAACTAAGGAACTGAATTCAACTATTGTATTGACTGCTCTGGTGGCCTAGTGGTTACAGTGTCCGCCTTGGATGCGGGAGGTTGCGGGTTCAAACCCTGGCCGAGTCATACCAAAGACTTATAAAAATGGTACTAACTGCTGCCTTCCTAGGCTCTTAGCATTAAGAAGTTAGTGTTAGGACTGATCAGCCTGGTGCCAGGATAATGTGACTGGGTGGAACATAATGCTACATGTCTGCAACATGATGCCCCAGTGCTGGACATCACTATAAACTGCCACACTGCAGACATTGTAGCGATATGACTGAAATTTGTTTAAAGCTACATTAAAATTCCAAATCTCACACACAAATCACAAACCTGAACCATTGTATTCCAAATTAGTTTGGCAAAATGTTTGACTGGATTATGCATAGTATTATAATCTTAATTTCCTTATTAAAAAATATTTGAAAAAAGAAATGTAAAAATACCGTTAAATAAAAAAAAATACGTTTCATTTGCATAAACTAACATTATGCACACACACACACACACACGCACACGATTATTTTGCTGTACTGCATTTCTGTCAGTGATGGACCCCAACTACTGTGTTATAATGATGTCAGTAAGTAAAGAAAAGCACATGTTCAGCAAGTTGCAGTATCTGTCATTCATCTAAGACTTTCTTTAGATATTGATGTTAAAGATTCCAGTGTGTTCGGAATGATCTTTGGGTGCTGCATTTTGATTTTGAAAGATTCCTTTATATTTATAAGTGTGGAAGAGAGATTTGAGCCTTTTTATCTTTGTCAGATAAATTTTTAATGTTTTGGGATTGATTTTTGTCTCATCTGGATAAGCATAGTAAAATATAGTTGTCACGTTTCCATTGTTGGTGGCAGCATCGACGTTGTTAAAGTTTTTGACAGAAACATTGGTTGTACCAACAAGAATATGGATGCAGACGAGACACTGGATTCCACATGAGATTATTATGATAGTGTAATAAAAATTGCAGGGACAAATACTAATTCAGTACTGGCACAGGCAACCAGTTCAGTTCCCATAGATCATAATGTTCATGTTTGGCCAAACTACTATACTTGAATGGTTAGACTGGCAAAATGTGCTTACATGTGATGTCATGCTTAGCTCACTTTTGAGAAAAATGTATGTCCACTGTACAATTCAGCCTGATAAGGTCTCCCGTTTATGTCTGGTAATATCTGTGCAGGGGATGTGACAAAATAAAAATGGAGTTCAGATCCATTATCGCACAATTTACCCATATTTATAGGTTACTGCATTTGTATGGGAAAATATGAATGAGTTTTTCGGATGGCTATACTGCACGACCTTGGGAGTGCAGTATATCCATCCGACAAAACGAGTTCATATTTTCCATACAAATGAAGTAACCTTTTTATTATATGCTCATTTTCTTATTCTACCTAAGGCTTAAATATACCAACAAAAAACACTGCAAGAAACAAAGTAACTGAATTATGCCGTATTCCAAACTAAATACGCAAGCGTAGATGCATCATTACACAACAACATTATTAATGCGCACATAACTCTACCCAGATAAATTTGAAGTTGGTCGCGTGCTAGATGTAAGTTTTGAAAGAAAATGGCGTTTGGTCAACTTAAAATTGAATTTGGAGTCGTATTGTGAATGACTGCGCATTGCAACAACTTTTCCATTTGATCTGAAATGAATACATTTTGGTATTTTTGTCGATTCGACACAATTTCGTGATTATGATCTGGATTTAGTAACTTAACGGCGTCTGTGGCAATTCTACATGAAATACATCGTATTGAAGCAGCGAGGCAGAAGTATGTTGAAATCGGCATGCATGTTTCTGTTCTGTCATTGAATGATTCAAATCATAATGTGGGGAAAATATGAAGTTTTTCAATTGCAATTATCGAAAAGATGGAATTTAATGTTTATTTCATTTTGAGTGCAGTAAGGAGGATGTAATTGCACTTGGAATATACTCAGTAGTCGAAATTACAGTACAGTTTCGAAATGTGTAATCAACCTTGAGAACCCATGACATGGCTCATGTAATTCGGATTTGTAGAACTAAGAAAGTACATTTCGAGGAAATTCAGGATGTAAAATTGTAAGTATATTTTTGCCATTTTTATTACCAGCTAAAGAAGACAAGTTTATGTCTTATAACTTGCATGTTATTGTAAGAACCCTGTCTGGTGTCTATAGCTATCCTAAATCTGAAACATTGTATCAAAAAAGTTAACGCGGAATGTGCCAGAGCTGCTGATATGTGGCAGTCCATGAAACATTTGCTTTAGTTCATTCAGAATTTTTTTTTTAATTTACAATAGAAAGTAGTTCCTTTCTTCGCGTGCATTCAGTATGAATTCAGCATGAGGGTGCAATATCGGGAAATATTGAATGATTCTGACAATGTAAAGTAAACGGAGAAAAAAAATTAGCATATAATAGCAGGTTTCTTGTGTAAAAACTGAAGTAAATATTTTCCACACATTATCTGCAACTGATCAGCTACTTAAATTTTTTTTAGTATGGTATTTAATATACCACTGTACATAGGCTGGTTTTATAGCTCATAAAATAATTAGTTGCCTGCAAATGACTAGGTTTGAAATGTTGATATTCACCAGTCTGTACAGAAAGAAATAAAAATGGCCATTTTCACTGACACATTAAATATTTCGACAAGAGCTCTTGAACTCTCCCCATTGTTGTCAAGTTGAATAACTTTTACATTTTCTTCTAAAGTATTCATTCTCCGTGTATGTGATGACATGATAAAGTTTTGTAACAATTTATTCTATGTTGCTAATTGTACAGTACTGTACTGCAGTTTGATTATGCTGATGAAACTTTTGAAGAGTCATTAAAATGCCTTGTTTATGAAAGAGATGACGCATGTCCTATCACATGATTTGTTGGTGTTTGTTTGGTACCCTGATTTGTTCAAGGTTAATTTCTCTGTGTTCATTAACAAAATCTATATTTAACTTGTGCTGATCATGTTATGATCTTGACAATTATGCCTCGGATGCGGGAGGTCGCGGATTCGAACCCCGGCCGAGTCATACCAAAGACTTTAAAAAATGGTACTAACAGCTGCCTCGCTTGGCACTCAGCAGAAGAGGTTAGTGTTAGGACTGGTTGGCCTGGCATCAGGCTAATGTGACTGGGTGGGGCATCATGCCACATGTCTGCGGCATGATGCCCCAGAGCTAGACATCACTATAAATTGTCACACTGCAGACATCGTAGCAATATGACTAAAAAGTTGTTAAAGCTATGTTAAAAATCTAAATCACACACACACACACATTATGCTACATCCAGTTGTAATCATCAAAGAAAAAGACTTGTCTGCTGTGAAGCCCAAAACATTGTTGATCCAATTTCCTGCAAACTTTGGCATTAATGATATAATATTAACCTTAGTGTTACTTGTACTTTTGCCAACATTTCTTTCAGTATCGACATCTGACATCAGGAAATAGACATCGGTAAAGATAATCGGATTACTTACCTTACCGTATGAATTAAATATTGGTTACCGTATGAATTAAATATTATTTCTCGACACATATTAAAATAAAATGTGCTTGCTTGTGAGAGGAAAATATTCTGACTGCTGGTTGCGTTAGAGGAGTGGCCTTTCATAAGGGGTACTTTTGAACACAAACTAATGGTTGCCAAGGGATTCTGGCCATATAAGTGTGTGTGTGTGGAAGATGTTCATGAGGGAGGCTATTGTACCATATGTATTTTTTTCTTACCTTGATCATTTTAAATTGCGTTTGTAATTGTAAATGCTTTTGTAGAACTCATTCTACCTTTGTATAAATTCACAATTTTGAACTTGCACAAACATGATCAGAATTGGAGATAGTAATGTGAATCATAGACACACAAGCTATGAAAGTATAAAATCAGCAAAGAACCCATTTAACATGCAATATTTACTACCATCATTATTCTTTTTTTCCGTTTCCTGAATTGCTTGAGTGCACAACTTGAAAAGTATCCTTGCAATAGAGAAACTGGAAGACTAGTTCTTGATCTCTAGCAAACCATAATAGAGGAAAAAAATTAATTTCCATAGTGTTTGAGGAAATATTTACTGAAGAAAGGAATTGTATTTTACTGTTATGAATTTAATGCAGCATAATGTAAAAAATTTTGAACACTACTGGTCATAGACCAGAAGAGTTTAAAGGATGGTCTTTTGTCCATCATCCATCCATCCTTCCATTGGCACAAGTTTCTTGTCGTTACTATTAAACTAATTGGAGGATTGCCATGAAACTTAACACAGGTTCATCCCATGGTCTAGTTGTTCCTGATGAAGATGGAGCTGCTTGAACATTAAGTATGGCCACCAGAGCTTTCTTCTTAATAAATCTTGTTATTGCTGCTCCTCCTGAATGGATGGTCAAATCAGAATTTGATTTTCATAAAAATACTTTTTGTGTTTAGTTGGTTATAAATAAGATGGTGCTCCAATGTGACCACCAAAGTTAATTAATCATTTAAACAAATTTCGTATCTAATGCCTAGATCTTGTTGCTGCATCCAGTGTAACTAATACATAATTTGTTATTGGGCGCATTAATTAAATAGATAACATGTATGAACCATAGAATTTTGAAAGACCCGAAAGCACAAAGTCAAACAAGGAAACAATATAAGAGAGTCTATGTTTGGATTTGTATCGAGACAAGGTAATTCCATTTAAGGGGTTACATTATTTGTCCCCCCTCAAGGATCTGCCAAGGGGGGTGGTGGAATGTAACCCTGCAATGGGGATTTTCTTGTCTTTGTACAAACACCAACATAGATTATTTTTCTCACCCAAATGTGGGGGTGTGTGGGTGTGTGTGTGTGTGTGATTGTTTTGTATGGTGTGTTATCAGAGTTGTAGAGACCTTATGTTGCTGCATGAGTGAATTTCTTTTTGTTTTATATCTGTTGTTTTTGTTTGATTTTATAATAACTCCGTCAGTCATAGCAGAAGGCAACAGGGTTTTCTTCTTTTTTAAAAGTATTTCCTAGTGCCTGGACACCATGATTGAGACGATCTAAGGCAACCAGACTGAGATAAGAAAAGTAAGTTTGGCAAAGCAGCTAGATTTTTTAGTCGCTTGGGTGAGAAATTAACATCTATTGAACAAACTAAGGGTGAAAGAGCTGAAGGATGTTTAAACTCTTCTTAAACACATTGATGAGAAAAGGAAAATGTTTAGATACACCACATTTGTTTCAGCAAATTTTTAAGAATTTACTTAATGCAATACAAGTCTTACAAACTGTAGAGAAAGAGCAGATGAACCACCAAAATATAAAGAGCGTTTGTGACCCACTAACCAAATTCTGTGGCAAATGCCTTTGAGTGACTTGAAAGAAAGTAGACCATTTACACAAAGAACTGGATCAAGATATAAAAGACTCTGACAAATTTTAGTACAAATGATGCAGACATGAACAACAACAAAAGTCTTTTGAAACTAGTACTTTGGCAGAGTTGCAGCAGAAGAATAAATTAAATGACATAGCAAAATGATAGATGACAACAAAAGCAAAATAGATGTTGAACACAAGTTAAATACAATACATACAAGATCTTATATAAACTAATGAAGTATCAATGACATAAAACGATAGGTCTAATGATCACAGCTGGCACAAATGAATTCACAACAGGAATAAATAGAACTGCTTAATTTTCAAACAATATGGTTGAAACTTGGTAATTAAAACAAGAAGAAATTAGGATAGACAAACTTGATGGTTTTAAATGTGATTAATTGATAAACCCATGTGTACTACTTGAACCAAATGCAGGAAATGTTGAAGGAAATGTAATCAGATGCCTAGATGCATTTTGTTTCACAATTACAAGTCTTACAAACTGGTCTAAAAAAGGGCAAAGGGAATGTATTTAAATTCCATTCTAATGCTAATGAACATCAAATTGCCAAAAACTGTAACAATCTTATTTCAAAGATTAATTCTGTAAAATAAACAAATGGTGATATTTGACAGTATAATTTCTGAAAATGACCAGGTAATGTCATTTGTGAATACAACTAATACTTAATACATTTTTTAAAATAATGCAAATTGTAACACTCAAAAATCATCATTGGATTCATTCAAGTCAGAATTTTCACATCGGAAGTTACTTACAAAATATGGATGTACAGTTCATATGAACAAGATCTTTCAAATCAACACATTTTTTCAGATTTACATACAAATCATGCCTACATTTGATTTCCATTAACATGGGTTTTCCAAAAGTATGCGAGGAATTTGGTTAATATTTTACATCGGTTTTAATGTTTCTCACACCACAAGTCTGCAAAAATATTTTGGCATTTTACTTGTAAAGATTTGCTAATATACTACATAGAATATTGCATTTCATTTTTTGTTTTAAAAGTCAAACATTTGGATCTGTATATTACAAACTTTAAAATTTGATACTGGATAAGAACATTGACACGAATGTGAATAGCAGCATCTATTTTTGTCAGAGATATAACAAATACAAACACTTTTCTTGCTGGCATGTATTATTCAGATTGAATTAAATAATGCAGAAATAAAAAAGTCACAGAAAAATACTAAAAGAAATTAAGAGGTTTAATGGGAACAGTCTGAAGACACTTGAATAATTAAAAAACATTGTCAGAATAAATGTTTATCCAGAACTTGAGTGGCAGGTGTTATGTATATATAATTTATACTGTGACTTTCAGACCGGTCAGGTGGCCTAGTGGTTAGAGTGTCTGCCTCGGATGTGAGGGGTCGCATTTTCAAACCCTGGCCGAGTCATACCAAAGACTTATACAAATGGTACCAGCAGCTGCCTTGCTTGGCACTCAGCATTAAGAGGTTACGTAAAAAAAATCCAACACACACACACACACACACACACACACACACACACCAACACACACACACACACACACTGTGACTGACCTTTGTCCATAATTGAGGGTAGAGTAGTAATCGCCTACCTGACTTTGCTACAGAAGTTTACTTCAGTTTGAGTTTAAGGTCTAACCTTGTTTTACAAACTGGAAGAGAATTTGTGACCCACATCCTGGTCATTTTATTTTGTCTTTGGCAAAGTGAAATTAGCATACAAGAGAGATGGTAAACAAAATTATTTATTCCTGTATTGTAAGATCAGCCTTTGGGAATCTATAATTAGAATTTTTAGTTGTGTTTAGATATAATTTGAGAGGAATCATTTATTCAAATTATTAATTGGAATTGCCAAGCCACGTGTGCCAATAACACCTGGCCATATCTGAGAATCTTTGCTAACTCTAACATAGAAGTCATTAGGATGATGAGCTTGTCTACAAAAAGTGACTCTGGGGACCTCGAGTGGTCTAAAGCGCTCACCGTTCCGGATCACTGCCATCTCACCTCTGTCTGCGTGGGTTGGAGTATGCTCGGCTAACATTGGTACATGAGAAAGCCTGCCAGTAGCTTCTCGTGGGTCGGTGGTTCTTCATGGGTTTTCCAGGGTTCTTCCTCCTCCAGTTACACTGGCCGCCATGTATAACCTATCTTGTGCTGAAAAATGGCGTTAAACCCTACAACAATAACAACGAAAAGTGATTCATGTCTTTATAAAATTTGTCCTTGAGCTGGGTTGGTCATGGTGGGTGCGTATGCGCTGATGATATTTGCATGTCTTGTAATAGATGGGGAGTCTCATTTGCATTAGTCTGTCATTCACACCCTTTGGGAGATATTTACATTTTCTAATGACCTGTAATTTAATGGCAGCCTCAACACCAGTTTCACGCCGCTTCTTTGCTTCTGCCTTTCCAGAAGATGTAGTCGACTCCTACTACGGTGAGCTGTCCTTCCTCAGCTAGGCGAGTTTCACTCAGATTGCTAAATGAATTTTGAATATGATAGGTTCTCTGGCAACTACAGTTGTTCTTATATCTGTTCTATCTGCTGATGTACTGTACATTTGTGTACTTACAGGTCAGGCAACGAAGGTCTTTGTCTTCTTGTTAGGTTTTCGACACCTAAGGTGCCATCCCCGTCAGCCACGATATGCTGACCAAACTTTAGGTGAAGCGGTCAATGTTTAGGGCACCTTTCCTTGCTAGGGCCTCGTGCTACTGATGTCAGTAGTGTGATCCTTAAAAGGGCTGCTCAATCACTTTAGGGTATTCTGATTTCCACTTCTATTTGGGTCCGGTGAAAAGCGCCCCAATATTCTGAACCAGCCATGTGCAGATCTGCAGCTACAGGTCCCAGTGCATCCATAACTTCTGCTTTACCGGTCGCCCATTGCCAAAGGACTTGAAGGTATCTGGTGGTGGGAGGGAATAATATGACTTGCGCTTGAGCTGGATGTAAGTGAGGAAAGTTGCGCTGATCTCCCTCATTCTTTCGTCTAGACCGGTCTGAATTCAATGGTCCGGATGGAATAAATCGCCGTCCGTTCCTAGTGAACCTGAGCTGATGTCCTGCACTGTCCACAAGCTCTTGCCATCTGCCTTTGCAGCCCGGGGATGGGCATATCTGCTCGAACTGGTAGCAATAAGTAGCTGCCCACTATGGGTCAACATTCACGGGTAGTAACGTCTATAGTTGTTTACGGTAGCAGGAGTAGTCTGGCCTGACCTAGCACTTCTAAATCAGCTTCTAAGATACAGCCAATATAATAATCGTCTGGAAGCCTAAATAAACTTGGCTCTATTAAGTTTTGTATTGGTGCTTAAGTTGCACATTTTAAGTTATTTACAGGTATTCACTGACACACTGCAGACTTGCAGAAATGATAAGAATCAAGATGCCTAATGAACCACATTGATCTTAATTCATCCTATTCTCTATAATTTCTTATTTTGATATTTTTATCCGAGTAGTATTCACAATCTCCTTTTCCGTACCTAATGGGTGTCGGTTTATTTTCTCCATGTATTCCAGATCTTTTGTTCATACCAAAGACTTATAAAAATGGTATTAACAGCTGCCTTGCTAGGAGCTCAGCATTAAGAGGTAAGTGCTAGGACTGGTCGGCCTGGTGTCAGGATAATGTGACTGGGTGGGAAATCATGCTACATGTCAGCGGCACGATGCCCCAGTTCTAGACATCACTATAAATTGCCACACTGCAGACATCTTAGCGATATGACTGCAAGACTGTTAAAACTATGTTTAAAATCCAACTCACACACAGAGATATTTTTGTTATCTGAAACATGCCCTGGTGTTAAAAACCTAATTCAACTTTGCTTATCTTCAAGTTAGCATCATGAGCTATAGTCAATGGACATTGTAATGTTGAGTTTGGTCTATTTTTAGCTTTTTTTTTTTTACATTCATTCATGAAGAGATTTATCCAAAAATACTCCCAGTGTTTAAAATTGAACACGAAAGACAAAAATGCATAAAAGCCAAATGGTTAAGTACATCGATAAAATACATGTACACATCAAAACGATCAAAGTGGAATATTAACATGTCACTGTACAACATTTTTTTGTGACGAAGGTGTGGTGTTAAAGGGACACTGGGTAATGTTCTTAGAGTCTCTGCACTTCGCACAGTCACACATGGATTCTCCCGGAATGGTCTTTCGGGGGTGTCCATGTCGATGACATTCATATCCTGAATAAAGTGGTTTTCCTCGGTGTTGGGTTCTTCTTCTGGCACTGAAGCTAACACAGGTTTAAAAGTTACTTTTTTCACTGAACGTTTGAATTTATGATCAGAAATCTTGGGCTTAGTTTGCCGCTTCTTTTGTCCAAGCCTCGAAACCAAAACTTTTCAAGTCACGTACATCTTGCCATTGAGGGTGTAAGTCACAAGTGACTGAAAGTTAACGAATATTTTTTCCGTGGAGGTAGAGAAGTATCGAGATGAAAGCGCAAGGCTGTTAACAGAATGAGTCTCTCGTGTACATTTATAGGTGCCACCCTCATGTTTTTGGTGGTACTGTGAGGTACACATCGTAAAGAGCCCACAAGGAATCGGCTGGTAAACGAAATCCCAGAAAGGATGTCAATACGACACACACCACACGACGGACCAAATTCATTGAATTCAGTGCTCGTGAAAAGCGTTGGTTATCCTCCACAGTCTGAATACTGTCATTGATTTCCTTCCAAGGCAATTGTTTTATCACTAATGATAACGGTCGTGGCATAGTAGAAAGTTTTTATACCCTCTTTCGTTGAAGGTAATAAATGTACTTTTTGAACAGAAGCGGTTTTATTTCAGTACCATACCAAAATTGTTTAGTCATTAACTCACACACCACACGTCGCACAGACGTTTCCTCTTGAACCAAGATTTGTTCGTGTAAAAGATTTTGGTAACCCTCTAACTCTTCCACTGGAATTCGGTGTACTATGGTTACCTTGTAAGTAGAATGAGTAGCATCCAAAGCTTTCTGAATCTTGTGTGATTCATCAATGTCTGAACATTGGGACACTTTAAAATGAATCAGTCCTCTTATACCATTCGGGTACCAGTGGTTCCAACATGGGTGACGTAACGGATGCAATTGTTCTTTGTGTTGGACTTGTATTTTGACAAAATCTCGGTAAATGCGTTCTCTTAACTCCACCGGCAAACAACGAATGTTCTCTTGTAATGTATCCATCAAGAGATTATTGAAGTCAACCCATTAAAGGTAGGTAGTGACAGTGCGGAGACCATTGAGCATGTTCTAGGTAAGCTGAATCTTTCCGCTCACACTTGTGTAGTGACGCACCGCAAATGAAGCACCTGACCTTATCACCTTCGCCCAAGTAGATAAATCGGCTCTGGCTAATTCTTTGGGGGTAGGTCCTCCCAGATATTTAGGACATTTTCTTTGGAAGGTTTGGAATCGACTTTCAAGGTCGCATTATTCAGACAAACGCACAGGGACTGAATATTCTTCTTTCACAGGTTCATTTCGATGAGGTTACGGTGAAAACCGGAATAGTTTGCTCAGGCATGGATTACATCCTCGGGTGGTAGCCGCATGGTTTCACGTGGAGGATGACATTGACCATGAAGACCAGTAAAGAGTCCACTATAACGAATGGCATCGCTTTCGCATCCGTCAGGTTTGACACGCACATCATCACTTTCTATAGTAGGTATTGTAGTCATAGCAAAATTCCCATGATGTCCTGCAGAATCGCTGAGGTCACAGCGTACTGCATCTCAGCAATCGCAAGGTACAGCATCGCACTCCACTTGAGAATCACTGAACTTGAATGGTGTCTGTTTGTTAGGATTCATCTTTCCAGTTTGGCAATGGTAGTCACAATGAACTATCGGTCTTGGACGTTTTCCATTTTTATATGCTGACCAATATCGACGTTTCTGTAACGTACAGTGAAGTGGTTGGGAAGTCGCAGTGGCTTCTGGTACACGATTTGATACAGTTTTTCCAAGGGTCGACTGACGATTTGGTGTGTGGCTAAACGTACAATGTTGTGAGGTTCGTAGGTGGACACTTCAAAAATGGTTGATCCTCTCCAGATTGCAAGGCTTCTTTCAATACCCCAAAGTTCACCTCTTGCCTGGTGCGAAAATTGAGAGTCAATTCTTTCACTTTACACTCAGTGTGCACTTCTCCTTGGGGGTCCCGGTGTTCGAAGCCGTACTTTTTGGGACCGCCACTAGCAAAACTTAGAATCTTGTCGTTGGTGTGCTCGTCTGTCCAGGCTCCTAAACGGTATCCTTCGATGTCCGGGTGACGTTAACCCGGGCGATCGATGTAGATGCAACTGTCCATGTCAAAATACAGCGCACGATCTCCAAACAGTTCTAAAGCTTCGTACAATTTTAAGCGAGCATGGGCTGTCACGTAGGCTGCAATAATGACATTTCCACATTCGTCAGCCTGTACAAAGTCCAGTTCTTCGTAATTGACTAAGATCAAGTCCTCACGAAGGAAGTCCACGTGTTTCATGTATTTGGTTTTGTCGTGAATCATCTGGAAGTGGCGGGAAGGTTCGGTCAAATACTCCGACTTGGGTAAACACAGACGTTGTGCCATTTTACCCCACAAGCAATTCAACATCACTCTGACAAACGAACGCCTTCCTTGGTTTTTCTCGCTGTGGTCTAAAGTGACGCCTTCCTGTTCCAAGTACGTCTCTTTGAATTTCTCTTGGTCTTCGAGAATGTGGCAATAGGAAGAATTAGTCGCTGGCTTCTTGTTTAAGCTTCAAAATGGCTTCCACTTAGTCTGCAAATATGCCTTTTTGAGTTTTGTCGCCCTTGTGGTACTGTTCTGTCTTGGGAAAGTGGTAAATTTCGTACACGTCTAACAATTGGTATCCCAGATCCAGAGCTTTGAACAATTCCACATTGACCCACGTTCCTGTCAAGGCACGTTCTTCCTGGGTGTTCTGACAAGGTTGACCTTGGTTGCACGTTTTAGCACAAATACGGCAGAAGGGAAACATCAGTTTTTCTTGGCAAGGGTAAGGTAAAACTGGATGGTACAAGTCCGTGGGAGGCAAGACTTTACATTTAATCAATCCTTCGTATTGTTGAATGTTGTCCACGTCGATGTGTTCCCTGAGCAATTGTGGGTGCCCTGCATCAAAGTGACAAAATTTGCACACGTATGGATACAGCAAACACACGTCCAAGTATTTCATTGCATCTCCTTTCTCCTCGTCGGCTTGGTACAGCAAACAGGTGGCATTCGTCCGTCCTCCATAAAACTGTCCCGGGGATTTAGAGGGTCCACCAATTTGTGTCTGTACACGAATTTCTTAAATTCGGGATCGGTTTTCAAACGGTAATCGTACTCGTGTTCCCACATTTCTACCACTTGGTATCCTTGCTGTTCTAACTTCAAGTGGCGTTGACAAGTGTCCTCGTGCAAGTCTTCCATGGTACGTTGTAAAAACTGATTATGGGTGTACCGTTGAGGGTAACAGATGGGACATCCGTGAAATAAGCAACCATTAAACTTGTACCGGATCTTGGGGTTTCCTACGTCCCAACCATCCACCAAATACGTTCCAATGGTCTTTTTACCATTCAAAATCGAAAAGATGAAATTGCCTTTCTTCTGGCCATCTTCCTCCTCCTCCTGTTGGGGTTGGTATGTTTGAATGTAGCATTTGTGTTCCAAGTCCACGGCTTGGTGACAAATGTGACATCGTTTCCTTCCTGAATATAAGTGAGCCTTGGTACAATTGATACGTATGCCTTGTCCACAAGTAGGGCACAATGTCATGAGTTGACAAGCACTTTTCCGCTGTGAACCTTGCGTGTTGAGATGTTGGTAACAGGTAGGGCTGAGAGAAGTGCGCTGACAGGCTGGGGAATGCAATCGTTCTTATCCTTCGTCAAGACAGGGTTTAGAGGTCAAATATCCTTCAGATTTCAATCCACAGTGCTTGTTTTGCTCTCGATTGTTATACCCATAGTCACATTTTTCACTCAGGGACTCAATCCTTGGTCCTCGTGCTCCCCAAGAAAGGAAACCTACAGCTAAGTCAAAACTACAGAACCATCAATTTGATCAGTCACCCGAGCAAAGTCATGCTGAAGATAATTCTCAACAGACTAAAGCCTCAAGCAGAGAAAAGAATTACTGAAGAGCAGGGAGGCTTCCGAGATGGAAGGAGTACCACAGAACAAATCTTCAATCTCAGACTCCTTTGCAATAAATACCTTCGGCATCAGGAAAATCTATACCATATCTGTATAGATTTCAAAAAGGACTTTGATAGGGTATGGCATGCAGCCTTATGTGCAACTATGAGGAAGTACAACATCAGCTTAAACCTGATGCAGGTTGTTGAGCACCTCTATGACAAAGCCACCAATGCTATCCTCATCAATGGCATCAGAGAAGATTGGTTTCGAACAACAGTTGGAGTCATACAGGGATGTATACTGTCACCTACATGAGATGAAGAAGAACTGGCTGACTTGGTTGAGCGCCTCGACACAACCTCCGCAATATACGGTATGGAGATTAGTGCCGAAGAAACCAAACTGATGAGAAACAATACCAATGGCATCAGTGCAGAAATAAAGGTCAGTGGACAGTAGCTGGAAAGAGTCACGAGCTTCAAGTACTAGGGCTAAATTATCACAGATGAGGGCTCCAAACCAGAACTACTTTGCAGGATTGCCCAGACAACGGCAGCAATAACAAGACTGAGACCAATATGGAAAGATATGAACGTTGCTTTTGGTTCCAAAATAAGGCTGATGCGCTCGATTGTCATATCCATCTTTCTGTATGCTTGTGAAACATGGACGCTCACATCAGATCTACAAAGAAGGATTCAAACCTTCGAAATAAGGTGCTACCGCAAGATCTTGGGCATTTCATACATTGACCACCTAACCAACGAAGAAGTCGATAACAGGATCAGTTAGCCATCGGATCCATTGAAGACCTCTTGACCACTGTAAAAAAAAGCGCAAACTGAAGTGGTATGGTCATGTCTCTAGATCATCTGGACTGGCAAAAACAATCTTGCAAGGCACAGTGCGAGGGTGCAGAAGAAGAGGCAGACAGAAAAAGAGGTGGGAATACAACATTAAGGAGTGGACAGGCATGGGATTTGGAGATTCTCAAAAGGCATTAGAGAACAGGAAAAGATGGAGAGAATTGGTTGCAAAGTCAACTGTGGTGCCCCAACGACCTCTTGGGTTAAAGGATTGATGATGATGATGATGATGATATTTCTCACAATAATAATCGTATCCCAGGAATCCGGTGATACCGGTAATGACATCAATATGTTCATCGTGATGATAGACTTGAATGTAATTTCAGTCTTTGAAATTTTTGTCTCGAAAGAACACAGGTCCTTCTTGAGGGTGTACTTCCAAGGTGTAGCGTGGAGCCAAGAGGTCTTGCAATTTTTGCATTTCAGGAATGCCACAGACAGTGTCTTTGGATAGCCCCGCTTACTGTAACAGGAGTTCTGCTTCTCTTTGTTGTTTAGCTCCGTCCAATTTTCGAATAGTTTTCCAGGCTCTTTTCCATTCTGCCGTGTCGTTTTTGTCAGCATACGCCCACCACGATGGCACGGGTAAACACATCTTGTCGTGACGGTTGTTAATTCGAACGAGGCTGTGTTTAGTTCTGCGAAGGTCGTCCACCAATAACTCCTTTTGCATCTTGTCTCTTTGGGAAGAGAAGCGTGGGTCATGGTCAGTGTCGCTTTTCCATCGGTGATATGAAACTGGTGTTTGGAATGCTCATTGAAATGCTGAACATGTTGAATCTTGTCGATGACTTTGGAAGGTGTCAATTCTGATGGCCTGCTAAACTCGATTCAAACGGAGGACTTCAGACTGTCGTGATAAATGGAAAGTGTCAAGCGATTGTCTTCGTTTTGCTCGACATTGCCGTTTCAGTGTGGTTAACAAAGAATCCCGCAAATCGGCGATGAACCCCTCTGCTTTCTCCAACGGTACGTCAGACTTGAAATCTTTAAACTTCACCATGTACGTGTAGGCCGTGGTTCTAAATTTTCTAGAGGAGCGTTTGTCCGTCTCTCGAATGTGGTAGTAGTTTTCAGGGGTTACTGGTGGTGGACATTGGTTTGACTAAGACTCTCTGAGTCTGGATTCTGGCTCACTCATATCGTCTTAAAAATCGCTGGCATAATTTTGAGGCATGACGTCAGCTATTGTTCCAGGCGATAGGTCACGTTTCTGCCTCTTACTTTCTTCTCCTTTCTTCACGAAATGGCGCGATCGTTTCATCTTGATTGCAAAATGTCAAATGACTACATTTTAAACGCCATGGTCTCCTATATATCAATGTACGGTCAGTGTCTTCCCTATTTAAAGGGTCAGTGTCTTCCCTCAAAGTATTCATTTCACTCTCAATCCGACCAGAAAGATGGACGAGCCAACACAGATCGAACTTCTGATCAGAGCTATGTGAGGCGTCATACGAAGGTTTTCTTTAGAGAAGCCGACGAACTACTCCCCCTCCTTTCGACATAAAAGTCAAGATACTTGCTATATCTATCAGAAGAAAGGATATTGGTTTTCAGAATGTCCAAAACGTCGAAGCAAGACAAGTGTCAAAAGAGACAAAGGTCAAGATACCTGTTATCATTGTCAAGAGAATGGATATTGGTCTTCAGATTGCCCTAAGAAACAGCAGGAGCAGGAGGTAGCGAGGGGTTCCAAACAGGAAGAGGTACTCTCCGTAAAGGAAGAAACCAGACACGTTCAGAGAGAGAAGAAAAGAAGACTAGAAGAAAGTGAGAAGAAGAGGAGGAAACGGTGACAGTGAAGAAATTCAAAATTAAAAAAAAAAGAGGAGAGAGTGAAAAGAAAGAAGTCTATGAACTTTTTAAAGTGTGTTGTGTTGTGAAATTGGATTGTAGATTTTTACGGAGAATATACTCGAAAGATAAAACGTAAGTGATTCTTGGTTTTGATTTTTTATAATAAGAACTACCCTCACGCACTCACACACGTGAATCATGGGGGAAAAAAAGGGATTCTGAGTTTAAATTGATTTTGGCAAACATTAAATAGACTGTCTGAAGAGACTCTTAATCTATGGTCCGGAGGTCAGACGAAGTTTGAGGAACAGAAGAAGATCCGTGTGATGCTCTCTATGTTAACTGAATGGTGTTAACAAAAAAACCAAAGGCCCCTCCATTACCTCGAAAAGATTTCTGTTCTCTCTTACCTAAAAAGTTTTAGTCAATTTTTTGTGTAATAGATTCATGTTCATAAATTTATGTATGTGTCATATGTCTATGTGTCTGTTTATATCTCTAACCCTGTCTCTAACCACGTCTCTATGTCTATGTCTCTATTTGTCCCTAGAGTAACGCATATTCAGGTCAACCCCTTGCCACACTGTTCCGCCCGACTGAGGTCAGCCTCTTGCAACATTGTTACCAGTGTTCCGAACCGTGACGTCACCCCTGTTCAATTCCTTTTTGTCCCTGTACAGTCCCAATCCATTGTCGCTATACATCCCTATGGTCAATTCCCCTTGTCCCAATACAGTCCCAACCTATGTTAATCTTTCCCTTGTCCAGCTATAGTTCCACCCATGTTAAATTCCCATTGTCCCTATTGTACAAACTTACTAATTTAACAATATGGTCCCACTGTCCCTAAGGTATCCCCATTTATTACTCACAACTATTTTCCTTCGTAACTGGAGAAGCAGTCGATGTTCTGCTTGTCCAATTAATCCTTTAATTCGTTTTTCAAGATCAAATTATATGATTTCAAGTCTTCTTTCTTTGAACATCTGTTAAAATAAAACTGTTTTTTTAAAACAATTATTATCTTTCGTATACTTTTATGCTTGCTATATCTACTTTTCTACTGATGATCAATGTGACTAACATAACCTTTTGTGTTACGAAATCTATTTTGTTTGTTTGCTTGCATGTGTAGGTATATTATTCTGTTGACCATTCTTTCAATTCATAAGTATTGGATCTTTGATTTGGACCTCCTGTGTTTGAGTCAAACTTGTTTTGTTGCCAAAAAGAAATGTTGTTTCCGTAAGCTATTATACTTACATGACAATAATATAAATACCTCGGGTATTGTTCAATTGTCTGAGTTGCACATATCCAATTCTTCAGGGTAAAAAAGTTTAATTGTTGTTTGTCAAAGACAATGGTTTCTTTGTAGAAAAGAAATATATGATTTTTTTGAGATAAAACATTAGTTTGCCTTGCACTACCACTAATAAGATGCACTGCAATATTTTAAAAAGCTCTTAGGCCTATCCATTACTTTCAGTGATGAGATATTTAAAATTAGCAGTACTAACATACTCCCAATTGCCGCTGAAACAAAGGCAGAGAAACGATACCATGAGAAGGAGGTAGTTGTTTCACCGCTTTAGATAAACAAATACCTTAGATTCTACACCGTATTTTTCCTTTTGTTCAGAGAAACTGAAAAATCTTCTAAATTTGACAACTCTAAGGTTAGAGTCAAAATAAATAAAAAAATCATTCTGACGATTCAATTTTGGAAGATTCTATGTTAGGAATTGACATTAATCAATTTGTTAGTTTCATGGAATTAAAAAAAATATAATAACAATGTCGGTCATAACGGGCTTAATGCTACATTTCATAATACTCTAAGTTAAATTACGAGATATCAAAGTGAGAATAAAGCTTAGTATGAAATGCATTTGTGCCACTCCACAGAAATTAATACATTTATATGTAGATTTTGTATATGATATGGATTACTGCAAGAAGTGAAACATCTGATTTGGTTTCATCAGCAGACGAACGTCTATTTCTGCACGGTCAAGTAGGTATACCCTTCTAGGTGTCTGAAGAAAAATGAATTGCCAAATAAAACAAAAAACGATTGCAAAGGCCTGGAGCATTTAAAGCAAAATCAATTGAAGTTGGAGTATGACTGGCAGGAGATGACAACAAATGCGAAAATTCCTGCACGAATCAACCATTTTTGCAAGTCACTGTGAGTAAATAGCCATCGTTTAAATCTGATGAACTATTTTTTAAGATTTCTGAGGTCTATAGCCGCTTTCGATAACCTCATTATCTGCCCTTTCTTTTCGAGCTCTACAGTGTATGGAGGTACACTAGAATCCTTTTCAGTAGGTATTGCCACTGGTCGACATTCACTCATAGCACAACAGAACAAAGTGAATGAAATTACATTTCGCGCCATGGGAAAACTTTCCAATTAAACACTCTAAACAAATGCGCGATAAAGTAATTAACGAATAATTGTTAGGCACAATGGACAAAATCATATATCAATGGGTATGTGGATAACCTGTGCATACACTTGCAATTCAAAGTTTTTAGAAAATGAAGAAGATACTTTAGGAATAGTATAATAGTGAACTCACAATTCCTTGGCAAATCAACAACAATAACAAGACAAACAAATAAAAACAAAAAAGCATTTACAGTTAAACCGAATGTTGAAAGTAACATTTTATTTAAGTAAGTCAATTATGAACCTTTATTCATGATGATGTTCTGTATTAGGGAAAACGCTTAGAATTTGCACCTGATGATGAAATCTTTATAATAATCTTCATTAGTCAAGCAAATCATTTAAAACTAAAATAAATAATTTCCACTGCGTACTTTATTTCCATTGCCTTAAAGCGTTATGCTATCCCAAAATTCGGCAATGAACATTATTTAATGTGATAGTTTCCACTGCTTGCGACGATTGCATAATTTCTCAAAAGGGCACGTTTCATACAATTATTATCGTCAGTTTTAAACATTAATTCCATTTTCTGTTGTGTAATTCAAACAGATATGTATGCATCTGATGATTACAAACTTCTTTTGATTTTTTCAGTGAAAAAAATTAAAACCAAAAATAATTTTTATTGCTTATTTTATTTCCATTGCGTTCCAATTTTCCATTTCGTATTTTTGTCATACTTATCTATAATCCACTAATCACATTCCACAATAGCTGGACCGTTTGTCAGAGTTATTTTACGAACGGTGAGCTGTATACTGTTTTATTTGTTGGCACTTTAAAGGCTTTAATGAGTTTCCGTATTCTCCATAGTGTGGGTGTTTGTATTTCTGTAACAAATCAAAAAGAATTTTGAAGAAACAAAGTATTTATTATTTTTGTTCAGGGGGTTGTTCATTGCTATTTGCATTCTATTAGTTTACGATGTGTCGTACACAAAATGTCCCTGGAGCTGGTCCCTTTGTTTTCCTTTCCGGTATATTTCTTTATGACATATTCTTCCCTCCTCAGACAATAGTTCTTGTGACTGGTTTCTATATCATGGTCCCTAAATGTTAATGATCTTGACCAAGGATCACTCTGTTGTCTTGTGTGTGTTATATGTGTATGCTATATTGTTTTTGTGTTAGGAATGACCACTTTATAAAGTTTAATTTGCATTTCATTTTTTTTATCTACTTTGTTTATTTGAGTACAAAAAAGAAAAAAGTGTAAGGTATAATTGTAGAAAATTATGTGTTGTGATGGTTCTCCGGTTTCGGTCTAGTAATTATTTTCTAACAGTGACGAGACCGGCGTTTTTGTACATAGTATAATATATATATATATATATATATATATATATATATATATATATATATATATATAGAGAGAGAGAGAGAGAGAGAGAGAGAGAGATTTTTTTTCATTTCGTCGCTGTATACATATGTAGTTCCCCAGTCCTTTCCCCCATAGTAATTGTATACTGTGAGAGGGGCTAGAAATAACTCATGCGTCATGATTAACATAACCAAATACAAAGCACTCGGCAAAGACAGATTCGTTAGTGACGATAGCAGTTATCTTCTTGTCCAACGGCTTAAGTGCCTACCGGATGTAGTAAATACCTAGTACGAGAGGGAGATAACTCATCATCAATCCCTTAACCCAAGAGGTCGTTGGGGCACCACAGTTGACTTTACAACCAATTCTCTCCATCTTTTCCTGTTCTCTAATGCCTTTGAGAATCTCCAAATCCCATGCCTGTCCACTCTTTAATGATGTTTTCCCACCTCTTTTTCTGTCTGCCTCTTCTTCTGCACCCTCGCACTGTACCTGGCAAGATTGTTTTTGCCAGTCCAGATGATCTTAAGACATGACTATACCACTTCAGTTTGCGCTTTTTTACAGTGGTCAAGAGGTCTTCAATGGATCCTGTTGTGGACTTCTTCGTTGGTTACACGGTCAATGCATCTCATTTCGAAGGTTTGAATCCTTCTTTGTAGATCTGATGTGAGCGTCCATGTTTCACAAGCATACAGAAAGATGGATATGACAATCGAGCACATCAGCATTAGTTTGGAACCAAAAGCAATGTTGGTATCTTTCCATATTGGTCTCAGTCTTGTTATTGCTTCTGTTGTCAATCCTGCAAAGTAGATCTGGCTTGGAGCCCTCATCTGTGATAATTTAGCCCTAGTACTTGAAACTTGTGACTCTTTCCAGCTACTGTCCACTGACCTTTATTTCTCCACTGATGCCATTGGCATTGTTTTTCATCAGTTTGGTTTTTTCGGCACTAATCTCCATACCGTATGTTGCGGAGGTTGTGTCGAGGCGCTCAACCAAGTCAGCAGTTCTTTTTCATCTCCTGCTAAACCATCAATATCATCTGCGAAGCGAAGGTTGGTGATTGTTCTTCCTCCGATGCTGACAGTTCCCTTGTGGTCATGCAAGGCATCCTCCATGATCCTTTCCAGGAAAATGTTGAAGAGTGTAGGTGATAGTATACATCCCTGTCTGACTCCAACTGTTGTTCGAAACCAATCTTCTCTGCTGCCATTGATGAGGACAGCATTGGTGGCTTTGTCATAGAGGCGCTCAACAACCTGCACCAGGCTTGAGCTGATGTTGTACTTCCTCATAGTTGCACATAAGGCTGCATGCCATACCCTATCAAAGGCCTTTTTGAAATCTATAAAGATATGGTATAGATTTTCCTGATGCTGAAGGTATTTATTGCAAAGGAGTCTGAGACTGAAGATTTGTTCTGTGGTACTCCTTCCATCTCGGAAGCCTCCCTGCTCTTCAGTAATTCTTTTCTCTGCTTGAGAATTATCTTCAGCATGACTTTGCTCGGGTGACTGATCAAACTGATGATTCTGTAGTTTTGGCATAGCTGTAGATTTCCTTTCTTGGGGAGCACGATGACCAAGGATTGAGTCCATGTGGTGGGCCATTTTCCTGTCTGCCATATCTTGTTGCAGATTGTTGTTAGGACTGTGACTATCTCTTCTCCTCCTGCTTGAATGAGCTCTGCTGGAATGTTGTCAAATCTGACTGACTTTCCTTTCTTTAGTGACCTAACTGCAATTTCTACTTCTTCACGAAGAATGGCGTTGTCATCAATTTCTTCTGCCTGAGGGCAATTTAGTACTGGTGGATCTCCTTGGGTCTTATGATTGTACAATTCTGAGCAGTATTCTGTCTATCGCTTGATGATCTCTTGATTTTCTGTGAGGCATTTTCCTGATTTGTCTTGCATTGTGGTAGTTTTCCCTTGGTTTTGGTTTGTGAGATCTTTCACCAGTTGATATGCCATTTTGCTGTCATTTCTATTCAGTCTGTTTTCGATTTTGCAGCATTGTCTTTCTATCAACGATTCCTTTGCCTTTTTCATGCTTTTCCTGATCATGTTGTTTTTCTCTCTATATTTTTATAGCTCCTTCATTATCTCTTTTTCCCTTTATCAGTTCTCTTCTTTTGTAGCATAGTTCAAGGACATCTGTCGTGCCCCAAGGTTTCTTTGTTCGACTATATTTGCCAATGATCTCGCTAACTGTGCTAGTTACAGCTGTGTTGAATGTGGTTCTTAAGGACTCTAGGTCGATGTCTTGGCTGTCCAGGGTTATCAAAGGTGCAAATTTACCACATATCATTGCTTGGAAGACTTCTGCGACTTTTGGATCTTTCAATTTTTCAAGGTCAAATCTGATTCTTGGTTGGTTAAGCTTTTTGATCATTTTCAGGTGGAGGCGAAACGTTGTCATTAATAAGTCATGGTCACTTTCAATATCTGCTTCGTGTGCTGGCGATATTCAGTCCTGGGGAGATAACTACGATACCGAAAAGGTCCATACATACGCTTAGAAACAGATTTTAGGTTCAGTAAAACCAATTCAATTGATACAATTAGTTGAAGAATTAGTTAGATCGATACCTCTCACATGGCCATCAAACTGATATTATATTGCTGGACTTCTGCATAGGTTTTGAGAAAGTGCATCACCTAAATCTGCCTTATAATTAACCTACATGATATCTGAAACAGATCATTCTAAATAACTTGGTGTAGAATCAGTTACAACTTACAACACTATATATTAAGATTAACAACCTGTGCCAATAGAAATCTCGGATTTCTTTGAAGAAAGCATTAAAACCAAACAAAGGAATACTCAAACCAGCTAAAAAAGTAATTGCTAAGCCCTATTTAAAGTGAATTTGCCTCCTGTCTTTGGAACCCATATACAAGTCTAAAAACACGCGAATTACCCGATATATGCGCGTTCTATTGTTCGTTCAGATTCAGGGAAGGGGCAGGCATTATTGACACTTTTTGTTCCTTGCAATTGCACGATGGAACATCTTCCCTTAAATCAGCAGTCCCACCCACCCAGTCTCATTTTTTGCCTTAAAAACAATAACAAAACAGCAAAAAACTCCTTTGTTGTACTTGTTTCTACCACCATTTCTTATCTCTTCATCGATTTTAACAGGGGTACCGCACACACACACACACACACACACACAGATTCAGAGAGAGAGAGAGAGAGAGAGAGAGAGAGAGAGAGTATTGACGTCGACGTTTCAGTTATTTACAGGTTACATACGTAATTACTACGCTGATTTCGCTTGTTAAGTATAGGTCTTTTTTAATGTTGGTTGGCTTGACTTTCTAGAATAATGGCAGGATGCTTGGCGTTCTCTAATGCACATTCTACTCGTCTTTATATTTTATTTAAAATACACTTCACAGACTTTACCATCTTCATATTGTAACTCATGTTTGATGTTATTCTCAAGGCTTTATCTGTGCATATGTTTTACTCTAATTCTTTATATTTAAATGTGTAGAATTTTACTTTTAATCGGGACCACTCCGGTGGCCTAGTGGTTATAGCGACCGCCTCGGATGCGGGAGGTCGCGGGTTAGAAGCCCGGCCGAGGCATACCAAAGACATAAAAATGGTACCAACAGCTGCCTCGCTATGAGCTCAGCATTAAGAGGTTAGCGGTAGGACTGGATGTTGTAAGGATAATGTGATAATATAGACATCACTATAACCAGCGATATGACTGAAAATTTGTTAAAGCTACTTTAAAAATTCAAATCCCACACACACTTTTAATCGGCACCATATAACCAATAATGTGCCGACACGCAGTTAGCCTGAAAATCCCACCCTCTGCACTGCCTATTAGTTTTACTTCAAACTGGCATACTTTCCAGGGAGGAATAGGGAAATGAGGGAGTGCAGCACACCCACCCCCACCCCGTCTATTTCATAGTACAAGTCACACGGGTCATGTAGGCATTCAACACCGACTATTTCAGTAATGGGTGTCATATTTTAGAATTTGATTCTGCATACTTTTAAGTTGCAAGTATTCACTTCATTTGGATTGGCATACAACCATATTCCTTTGGAAGGTCATTATTTAGATACCCCGAGAGGTGCATAGTGTAAAATCAATGTTAAAGTACGTAGTCATTTCTGGACGAAATGAACCTAAAGGTGTGATCAAGTACAATCCGGATTTATTGTCGCGCGCTGTGATGTCACAATGAAAGCTACGCATATTGATAAACAAATTCCTACTAGCTCGATTGTGACTATTCCACTCGACGCGCTCTTGTTTTGACCCAAGTTTAGTACATGGCCACCATTGCAAAAGTCCATAGCGACAGATAATTTTCGTCTGGAAGTTTCTTGGTGGCAATGAAGATGCAGAACATTCAATAATCAGGATTGAGACAGACTTTGGTTGAAGAAAATTAGTGTTAAATTTTAAAAGAACAATTTATATTTAATTTAAAATGAGTAAATGAGCATACATGATGTGACTTGTATTATAAAAAAAATGAATTCGAAACAACCGAAAGGTTTCCCATATAGCATAAAATGCAGGAACTTCCAACCTGCTAGGAGTTCCTTCTGACAGACACCCTTTTGCCGACATATTTAGGCCTCCTCTCCCAGTATCTTTCCCCCCATATTTTGGGATCCCAATTACATGTACCTCCACTTTATCACGAGGCGATCATTATTTTTAGTACTTTGATTCAGACTATTATGACGTATATATTCCAAGTTTTGAAACGCTTTCTTTCTCCTTCTATGTTCTTAAAGCGTCCTAATGACATTTGCTTAATATACTTCCGGTTCCATATTCGCTATTGATTTTGCTTACTGAAATTTGAATATTTTACGAGTAATATTTATAACAGTACCTTCAGTTTTAGATTGAAGCTCAACATAGAGGAAGAATGTCTGCTAACGATAGTGACGTACAGATTCTTCAAATCATAGATGAATTTATCGTTGATGTTGACAAGGTCGACTTGATAAAACGCTATCAATCAAAAATAGAGCGAATGTATAATGTCCATGTCCGGGTTGAAGATTTAACTGTTGAACAGGGCACAAAGCAGTGGATTATGGTTGAGGGCGAATGTGGTGACAGGAAGGATGCGAAGGTACATTTAGAGTGCAGATCGTGCAGGTCATGTAGGTTATTAGTACAAGTTTGGAACACATTTTCATAGTTCAAATCGTAATGTACCAAAAGAACCCAACGCATTATTGGAAGAAGGAAGGACGCAGGACCCTTTCGGGTGTAGGGCAAATTTCCGCAGAACAAAATGTCCCCAGAACAAAATCCCTCCTGCAATATGTAAGATGGGACATAATCCCCTCTCTTGAGTCCAAGTTTTTAAACTTTTTAAACTGTCACGCATATATGCTATAATACTGGGGTAGGTATAGGACTGTCAGGGGGCATAACTGTTTCTGGCTTCCCCTTTTTTTGTGGCCGTTTAGGTTCCAGAACAGTTGTCTGCTTTTACGGCATATTTGGAAATATATTTGGAATTTTTGAATGTAAAAACGTTGGAACCCAACAGAATAAACATCCGGATACATGTTTATGGCACTAAGCGGCCCATGGATGGAAAAATAAGTGTTTTCTCGAGGCGTTGAAAATTTAATTTTTTTTATTTCCATCTATTAAGAGGAGGTAATAATCATAAACACAGTAGGTCTTAAGCTGCCAACACTTTTGAATGTATCCATGTATGTTTCATATTTCTGAGTAGCCTCTATTTACCGTATGAAGCCTCAATTCAGGAGTCCTATCAGGTCATTTCAGCCATATCTGCAATGACCTGATAGGCACCGTAGGCCAAGTTATCCCTCAAATATTTAGCGCATTGACCCCATTGTCGGTCAACGGCATTATTGTGTGAAACTCGATTTAATAAGACAACTTCTTGAGATTATTTCATATATATATATATATATTGATTTTCATTCAGATAAACAAAATAGTGTTTATGGTTCTTTTCTTGAAATGTATGTATGCAATTTATTTAACTGACCGGTGTCATGGCAAGATTATACCTGTATGAATTTAGTCCTAGAAAGCTGTATTCAAAATAATACAGATAAATGACAAAGAATGAGGTAAACAATGATTTGGGTTTGTTTAGCATTATTTCCTATTCTTCTCTACTGGAAACCTTCAGTACAAAATCAAATGTCAACAAATGTAAGTGCAAACTACCAATGCAGTATTTATTTTTCTATTGAAGGTGCCAACTTGAATTGATCTTTTTGCAGTCTTGACAAGAGCAGGAGTGACACCTTATAAAATGCGTTTTAAAACCTGTTTGTATTCTGTGTTTCATTTATTAATTGAAAATATGTGCTAATTTTATGCATGACATCAATTTTATGACATTCTGTAGCAATTAGCAAAAATGATGTCTATAACCAAGCACTTAAATTGGGTATCAAATTCAATTGTTCAAGCTTGACCATGGATTTAAAGCAATTAATACTAAAGTAAAGATTATATTCAAGTCAAGTCAAATAAGACCTATTTGACCCATAGTGATACTGACATACAAGTTTCTTTTAAGAAGGTTTTTTTCAATATCTTGCCAATAGCTTACTTTATTGCATTGTTGGTAATAGGAAAAGGCCCACTGAGTTATCTCACCCTATTATGGCCCTTCTACAAATATTTTTCACTTCTGAAGTTTAGTATTTATTATGCATGGCTATATTCTGCTGAAATAATTTATACAAACATATGAAACAGTTGTAATGAGGGTCCAAGAGTTGTTAGATTTCATGAAAATAAATAAAATAAACATGGGGTTGGGAAAAGGGTACATGCATTCCTCAGCAGGCTGATGACAAATGTGACATGCTATATCTTTCATTATTTGTCCTAATTAAAACTGAAGCTATAAACATGTTTTTTGGCACTATCAAGAGTTCATTTTCATAAAATTAAGTGGGACCATGTTTTTCTGAAAATTGACAAAAATGCATTTTGAGAATTGCCCACCCCCCACTCCTTTCAGGTCCCGAATTCATGCCGAGCTGCACCACAGAGACAGTTGAGACTTCATTTTTATCATTCTTGGATGCATCTCCATTGAAAAATAGCTTGGTTTACTTGCAAAAACTGGTATTTAAATTTTCATATCCTATATCTAACTGGGGTGGCACGATTTACCCAAAAACACCCAAATACTACCCAAATACACCCAAATACTGCCGAAATACTCTCAGATACTGTCTAGAAACATGCACATGATGCATTTACTACTAAAGAAATTTTTTAATTCATTGCAATGTGATGTTCTGGGTCAAAATGAAATACGTTAAATTACTAAAGCAATTAGAAATTCTTTGTACGAAACGTAACAGACATCTCCAATTACCATTTGCTCGGAAATTATCGACAGAGTCCAGGACGACATATATGTTTCTAATTTGCATACTTAATTGCAGATATCTTTATTCTAGAATAATCTTAATTTTTATTTGTGGCCACACCTTCGACATTTAGATGTAATTAGCTATTGGCCTCGAGTATGTCCCTCCCCTGTGGCTCTTTGTTCGAAACATTCAAAGACTTTTATGTGTTCGTGTTCCGACCCTCTAATATTTATGTGTTGTTTTTTCAGTAAATAATCAAAAAGATGTTCGAAAAGAAAATGTATTTATATGATCATTTTTGTTGCGGTTGTTTCTCTTAATTTGCTACTTTCTTGGATGAGTCGTTCTCTGAGGTTCCTGTATATACAGGCCCCATATTTCCTTCTCTCCCAATACTTGATAGCTTTATTCTATAAAATTAATAACTTGTTATATGTTATGTACTATCACCCATTGACATATTTGTCTGTGGATATTTACATAAGATAATCCCTATTTCCAATGATCGTGGCCAACGATCTTCCTACCGTCTATGTTTGCTATGTATATGCTATAATGTTTTGTCTGCTATATACTTTCTGTTTCTGGATTGGCCTTTTGTGTGGTCAAATTTTTTCTTTTAGTTATTTGGTTTTTATTTCTCCTAAAACAGATATAGACTCTGACGATCCACACACACACACACACACACACACACACACACACACATATATATAGTGTTAAATGATAAAATAAACAACACCAACATGTAGAATGCGTGACCGGTTTCGCTTTATTGCTTCAGAAGACTATATATATATATATATATATATAATGTATGATACATATGCAAAAATCGTTACCTTTGGCTTTAATCCTTGGATGTATGCATATGTATATAGAATAATGCTAAGGAGAAATCCAATTCAGCACAAATGTTGATATTGCTAACACATCTATTTATAACTTGGTGTCTGATCTTTTACAACTGATTCTTAGAATTTACTCTCTTTTTACTGCCTCTTTTCACTGTTATATTTATATGCCAAATCAGAGCCGCATGTTCAACTAAATTTCTATTCAGCCAAAATATATTTCACATGATGAGGATTGGTTCTGACTGTTTACTTATAAAAAGCGAATAAAACACTTATGTGATCTAATGAACAAAGTGCAAAAATAAAAAAAACTGCACTATTACATAAGGAAAATTAAAACACACTTGAACATTCTTAATGTTTTCTTTAACCTGCAATTATTGAATAATGACCTCTTGGTACGAGTTGAATAGCAGAAAGACAACTCGGCCTTTGGGCAGTCAAGGCCAGGAGTTAATTATAAATATTAGAACATGTGAACAATAATAGGTAAATTGTCGGGAATCGCATAAAATGAAATGTAAGGAATTGCCAAACAGAATCATCAAATGCAAGTAGTTCTTGTCGACGATTAAAAAAAAAACCCAAAGAAACAAAATGCCGATAAAGGTGATCAAGCGGCAAGCTCTCATTTACTCAATTAATATTTGTTCACCAGTAACCTACTAAAATCAGCCTCGAATTGTTTTTTGACTACATATTGAGTACTGACAATTGCCAGCACGTTTTCTTTGGAAACAAGTCGGGTTTCAAGTTGTGTATTTTTTACCATTAATAAACTGCTAGACAGTCTGAACAAAACATTACTGTTAATTACAAGCAATCGAATGCAAGATATAAAATCTTAAAGTTTAATCACCTCGTCTCTCATTTTGAAACAAAGCTTAAATATTGCACATTTCTTGTTTTCCTTCTTCTGTATTGGTGATTTTTAAGCGAATCATGGCTAATTTCAGTAAAAAATGCGGAGCCAGGTTTCCATGTGGTGGATGCAAATCAAACTGTTCAAATGACTATGTTCAATGTTCATTGTGTAAGAACTGGTATCATAACAAATGCCAAGAAATCTTGACGATGAATTGAAAATGTGGGGAAACATTGATCTGGAATACGTGTGCGTTTCGTGTCGTACATTGGATGGCAATGAGTTTGACTACCTGATGGCCATGCATCGTTTGCAGAACGTAAGTATCAGCATTTACTTTAAAATTTGTAATAATTAAATTACTATGGTTAGCACATGCAAAGACTACTTTCTTTTATCAAAGCATTTTTGTTATAGACCCCTAATTATGTGTATGATCATCATGCAATATCATGGATTTTCAACCGATTCAATGACCATTTTAGCTAAGAAAAAATGCAGCCTGTGCACGAATTTAAATAATTTAATTGGTCTAATATTTAGATTTCTCTAAAACAATGATGGGGCATAAATTCATTCGCATGTGTATATTGTATAGCACTTTCTGTGAGAATACTGTTTTAATATTATTTTATTAACATAATGTTATATTGCCCATTTTTTTTCCAATGTCTATTTCCACTCACCGTTGTATTAAATTAATGTTAATATTTAAAAGGTGTCTTTTGTCAAACAAAAATTGGAATCTGCTTATCATTATTTGTTACATATTTTATCTCATTTAATAATAATGCAGTAAATTGATTCTAAATTGAAAGAAAGATATGATCAATTAGAGCAATGTCGATCATAAAAGTAAACACGTGCAAGGACACGCAAAGAAAATTCAAAAAAGGTTGTTGGATAGTATTGTACTGGACCATTTTGTTTAGTATAGCATGTTAAGAATTTACTACACATTTGTCTACCCGGGACTAGGTACGTGGACCCTGCTTTTTAAGTCCCACAATTTTGAATTTAATACCTATCGGTTTTACATGCATGAAAGTACTTTTGATTTCCCAATGCATATTATTTAGCTATTAGATGAATCCACAATTTAAAATGTGTAAGTATAAAGAGATAACAAATGAATAAATTGATACAGAATATTAAAACTCTTTTAATATTTACATATAAATAAAGTGAAGAAAAAAGAGATTAAAATCTCTTTAATTCTTTTCTTTTAACATGTACACATAGAACTAGCATGAAAAAAGATAAAGAGATAAAAAGATATAATAGATTTAGTTTAATTTTCTTTTCTTTGCATCTAAATAAAATTTTACATATTTGTTTTTGAAAATCATTTGAACTGTTTTTGTAGCGCCGCAATGCTAACTGAGGTAGCGCATATGTACTCGGCTACTTGTGATTGTAACACGCGATAACACGTGTCAATCTGATTACAGTAGCTTTTCATTACCCTATACCTTAAATGTTGTATCAACAGTAAACAGTTTTTATATATATATAAATTTGATATCTTTGCGTGTCCTGTTCATTTTCTCAACATATGATTAGATATGTTTAGAATGTTACACGAGGACATTTCATGGTTAATACGATAAAAGGAGAGAAAAGTAATTTCCGCATTTGCAAATATTTAAATAAGTAAAGAAAATAACTATAACGATCAACATATAGAGAAATCAAACATTTCTAAGTCTTAATTTTGTATCAACTGTAAATGTTTTCCAGTATTGTAAGTATATAACGTCTCTACGCCGCCTTAGCGCATTTAGTTTTTCTAGTACTTACCATATGTACATATAAAATATACACTCACAAGGAACTTTCTTCAGATGTTTTAAATGACATAAAAAAATACTTTACAAATAATGATGATATTCAATTGTTTTGACAAACCTCTTTATGGAATATTTAACATAATTCATTACAATGTTTGGTGCAAATAGGTATTTAAAGAAAACAACGAAGACACTGTTGTTATTTTAAATTGTCTGTGCTGGCTTTATCTGTCTATGTGCGATTATTCATGACCTAATTGCATATTACCAATGCCTCAACAAACTCAAAATCTGCATTAATTCCAGTATTTATCGACTATTTTAATGCGGTTTTCTTTTCTCTCTAGGCGGCTGCATCCAAAAACATAGAAAAACAAAAGGAGGCTATTCAGCGAGAGCTAATGTTCAAAGTGAAATTACAAATTCCAGAAGAGCCAACGTCTTATTTGCCAGACGTTGATCCAGTCGTGGCTGAGGTGATGGACAATTACATCGACAACATAACTGGAAACCCCTTGCCGACAAGCGGTGATGGAGACTGCCTCATCAATGCCGTCTCTACCTTGCTTTGTGGTAATGAAACCATGTCAGTGAAACTAAGGTACCACACGCGTATAAAACTTATTACAAGCTGGGAACAATACATGTTGCATCCACAGAGACCTAAAATACAATTGCTTTCTAGCTGTTACGCACAGTCTTGTCTGGACTCTGCCGTCATCGGAAAATTCTCCAATGCGTGGACAATTATAGCTTTGGCAGATGCGGTTAACATGAAAATAAGAGTGATATACCCATACGCAAATGGGAAGAACGATATCGCCTACAAAACTTTGAACACTGAATTTCAACCATCTGGAGATTTTGAGAACAGACGGCAGCTAGCAATCCTTTGGTACAGGAGTGGAGACATACCAATGCCAGGACCGGGAAAGTGGTACGCGGTCAACCACTTCGCAGCTGTTATTCATGTGGTTCATATGTTAGCTTATCCATCAACAGATGACAGTACTGTTGAATATGGTGCTAGCCACAAACGCAGACTTTCATCTTCCACTTCAGTGGTATCTATAGGGAGTTTACCCCCCAAAAGGTGTTGCTCTAATGTATCATTAATATCACTGGAAAGTGAATTGTCGTCATCGAACCATTTTGATCATCTTCAAGATTTAACTGATGCGGACACTGATAATGAAGCAGATATATCTTTTACCAAAGAAACAGACCAGTCCCTTGCCATTGTACCCCTTAGTATCGAGCGCCAACAAGTTAAGGAAAATCCAGGAAATAGGTTCTTGGAAAATGACGAACTATCTAAAACGCTTTCAAATGAAGATACGCCAGCAGAAAGAGTACCTTTGGGACACAAAAGCAATGTTCATGTTGTAGTGAGGCATCAACAGAGTGAAGGGGGAAAACGCAACGACTTTCCCGACGACTGTGGGCCATGGGACTCAAACTCAGGCACCACTGTAAACCAGGTATTCGTCGTAACCAAGGACAACAAATTAAAAACATTTTCAAGAAAAATGGTCAATTTTGCCTGAAAAAGATCATGGAAAAAAAGGTAACATATGCTTCAATTGATCCTCAACCCACCGATATTATAACTCTTCATCGCTAAAAACTGGTTCTGATGATAAAGAGAGGGAGAAGATTATAAATATAATCTTCAGTGAAGACAAATACGGCTTAGTTTTTAGTAAAGACAACCTCAAGTTTTCAAAGCGAGAAGACAACCTCTCAGTATATTTCGCTAAATATCCGAGATTTAAAACATATGAAACACATTTCAAAGGGAAAATGTTAAAACATGTTTATCAACCATTAAAAGCAAATATCATTTCTAAGTTATGGACCAATAACAATGCAGAGTCCCTGAACAATCGCTTAAAACAAGCAACTGAGTGGAAACAGCTAAAGCTCCCAGAACTTGTAGACAGGTTGTCTTCCGTTACAAAAACGCAGATCATAGACCTACGTCGAGCTTTGTATGGTGCTGGCAACTACAGGCTTTTTGGTCAGTCTCTTTCATTTCTTTTGGACAAACAAACCTGGCACACAAAGAGTGTAACGGAAAAGGAAAAACACTTCAAGAAATTTCTTGCTGCTCCGATCACCACAGTAGCTGAGTCCAGCTATGTCCATTCATCAGATGGAACATACAAGTGCAAGTGACCGAAACAAACGGCTGGACGAAAACCGGGCCAGCGGAAAAGACCAAGAGCTGAACAGACAACAGATATAAAGCACCGATAGTTAACAAACATTTTTTAACATGTACATGTACCTAATTAATTAATTGGTACATTGTGAAATAAATTATGTAAGGTTGTAACTGCTTTTATTGCTACCTGTATGACAGATACATCTGTAGTTGGGAAATAATCGCTATTTTAATGTATTTCGCCACTTTAATAAAAAATAAAATATAACCTTATTTTAATTGTAATTTGACTTTACATTTACACCTGTATATGAATGTAATCACCTTTACAGCGTCAAAAGTTACCAAAAAGGCACAGCATTGTGCCTTTCACAATACAGTTGCTTATCCGTTACGACAGAGAACTCGAAAAAACTAAGGATGATGTCATTAATTCAGCCCATGACTGTCAATTATCAGATAATGACTTCACATGACAATTTGAATAGCAGAAAGATATGATAATTCTACCCTTGATCAATCAAGTTAACGAATTTATTTTAGGTACTAGAAATGGCCGACATTAACATTTAACACGCAATAATTAGGACGAATTAAAGTTATTTAAATTGTCGGAAATTGCATAAAATGGAAAAAACAAACTGCCGAACAAACACAGCAGCGGAAAATACAACTTGAATTGATGCAGATAAAGAAATAATCATCAGGCCTATGAAAATAAAGACTGAAGTTATGAGATAGAATAGAAACATCCGAGTATATTTGGGTATATTTAAATATATTTTATAGCATTTGGATAGTATCGGCATGTTTCAGTAGCATTTAAATATACCTTTTGGGAGGTCTTTGGAAGTATTTGCGTATATTTTGCAGTATTTGTATATACATATGCATGCATCCAAGGATTAAAGCCAAAGGTAACGATGCATGCATGCATATATATATATATATTGATCATCAGAGTATATATCTTTTCATGGAGAAATAAACACCAAATTACCAAAAGAACAAATCTGACTACACAAAGTCCAGTCCAGTCACAGAAACTATATAGCAGACAAAACATTATAGCATATACATAGCAAACATGGACAGTAAGAAGAATATGTCAATGGGTGATAGTACATAACATATAACAAGTTATTAATTTTATAGAATAAAGCTATCAAGTATTGGGAGAGGAGGAAATAAGGGGTCTGTATATACAGGATCCTCAGAGAACAACTCATCCAAGAAAGTAGCAAATTAAGAGAAACGACCGCAACAAAAACGATCATATAAATATATTTTTGTTTCAAACTTCTTTTTGATTATTTACTGAAAAAACAACACATAAATATTAGAGGGTCGGAACACGAAAACATAAAAGCCTTTGAATGTTTTGAACAAAGAGCCATGGGGGAGGGACATACTCGAGGCCAATAGCTAATTACATCTAAATGTCGAAGGTGTGCCCACAAATAAAAATTAAGCTTATTCTAGAATATAGATATCTGCAATTAAGTATACAAATTAGGAACATATATGTCGTCCCGGACTCAGTCGATAATTTCCGAGCAAATGGAAATTGGAGATGTTCATTACGTTTCGTACAAAGAATTTCTAATTGCTTTAGTAATTTAACGTATTTCATTTTGATCCAGAACTTTACATTGCAATGAATTAAAAGATTTCTTTAGTAGTAAATGCATCACGTGCTTGTTTCTAGACAGTATTTGAGAGTATTTGGGCAGTATTTGGATATATTTGGGCAGTATTTGGGTATATTTGGGGAGTATTTGGGTATATTTGGGCAGTATTTGGGTATATTTGGGTGTATTTGGGTAAATTGTGCCGCCGATAATACTGTCTTATTTTGAAATGGGATAAGGTAAAATCAAAAGAAATGTGACATATCATTAATATATCTCATATTTAATTAAATTATGCAATTTCATGTTTAGTCAATAAAAGTAGGACCAAGCTTTTTAAGCACTTACACCCTACTGGAAAAAAAACATGGCATATATACCTTGTATTTAATTTAATTATGCAATTTCATGTTTATCCAATAAAACGGGGGGAGTGGATTATGTCCTGTCTTTTATTTTGCAAGGGGGACTTTGTCTGTACTCGGGTTATTTCATAACCAGGATGTTTCTTACCAAATATTTCTACACATGCTATTGTATTTTACGTTAACATTATTTGCATTTAATAGAAAAGAATTGTCAGTGCTTATGTTTTATGTTTTTATTGTTACGAATGAAAAAGAAGTCAGATTGTAAAATTAATGAAAGTACAATAAAAGAAGAAAATCAAAACAATATATGAGTTTGAAATGGATCTTAGAGTGATAGTTTATATAGAGTATTATTTTAGTGCATCGAATGACAAAACAGTAAAATGAGAACAATATAACAAAAGTCTAAAATGAATCTTAAAATAAAAGTTTGTATACCTAAGTTTTAAAGTGCACAGATTCAGTTAACAGGTATATAAATACAGTGTGATCGCACTATAGCATGCTGTTATAACACAAATTCAGATATAACATGATCATGGCATGGCTCCTGAAATTTCCTGCGCATATATTTTGCTTGTATACAAAAAAATATATTCTTAGAAGTAAGAAAAGTAAAGTGTAAAAAGTTTACTCTCATTTTGGGGAAGAGATCACATATGAATTCTAATATAAAACAATCACTGTGTGGCTTATGAAATTTCATATACATCAGAGGTCTCACTAGGATTTTACAGTTAGGAGTCTAGGACTCCTATTTTGGTAAAAATAGGAGTCCTATCAGCAAAAGTTGCAATCCCCTCCCATAAGCATATTGGGCATACCTGAAGTGGCTAAATGTCCAGATGAGAAGAACCAGTGGTTGTCATTGAGCTTACTTTTCCAAATTCTTTACACAGCTGACATATAGCTCTTGTTTGTCCATTACAGCCAAACTGAATTTTGTCAGTTCAAGGAAACCCTTATTCCAAACACTAAGCCAGGTATCACACACTTTCTTACACTTGGCTACTGTTCCATCTAAATTATCAGTTCTAGAAACTTTAGCACTCTTCTGAATCTCATTATATAGTCTTCATCAATTTGCCAGTTAAACCCAAAATACCTCTCCAAATATGCAAACAACATTTTGTCTAAGTCTTGACATGCCTTGATTTTCAAGGTCATATGCACTTCTTATTCATTTACACTAGGAAATGAACAAGATAATGAAAGCTAAAGCTGTTCACTTGATGTACTCTTATAATGACCACATTATCTCAGGGTCTTTCTGCCTCTGAATTCAGTGATTGAAATATGACCAAAGAGATTCTTAGTATATATGACAAAAGGGATTTTAGTGTGGGAAAAAGTAAAATATATAGCAGTACCAATATCAGGTTTCTTACTAGTAATATGGGGGACCCCGAGTGGCCGAATGCTTTAAAGCACTCTCTGTTACAGATCACTGCTATCTCACCTCTCTCTGTGTGGGTTCAAGTCTCGGATTCGGCCAATGTGGGTATGTGAGAAAGCTTGCCAGTAGTTTCTCATGGGTTGGTGGTTCTTTCTGGGGGTTTTCCTGGGTTCTTCCTCCACCATTTATACTGGCCGCCATGTATAGCCAATCGTGTGCTAAAAAATGGCGTTAAACCCTACAACAACAACTAGTAATATGTGGGGGGTGTGAATATGGGAATTTCAGAGACAGATGTGAGGGAAGCAATGATAAATCTGGGTAACTAGGTCAACATCATAGAAACTAATTAAGTTAGGTGTGAGAACATATCAATAGCAAGTAAAGATTTTGGTTTTCAGGAAGGCTTTGACAAATCTAGGTAAACAGGTCAGCATCATGACATATCTGGATAACTGAGTCATATTCCTGCTGTTTCAGCACCATTTAGTTATGATCTAGGGGAAGGAGCTGTCATTTGTCTAGTAATGGTTAGCCAATCATATTCTGTGTGTGGGGAAAGGGTGTGGGATTATGATATGTGTATATAGATAGATACAAGATACAGTGTGCAGAAGAGAAAGTAGAAGGCAGAAGGGCAGAAAGCAGAATGAAAAGCAGAAAGAGAGCAGAGAAAGAAAAAAGGACAGTAGAGATAATATGTAGTTGGAAATAAGAATCAGAGATAAAACAAGATGGGGAGTTAAGAGAAAGGATACCTAATAGACATAATGGAGTGATAGATAGATATTCTGAGTGGACAAATATAGTGAGAAACAATGTAGAGAAACATTAGTGTAGAATTTGGAGAGGTGGACAGAACTAGTGTGTATTTTGGATATAAACAGTAGATTACAATATGACTTAGTGTTTTAATTAGTATACCCCTGGTCCCCACCTCACCCCGAAGTCAACAGAAAGACCCAACAGGTCAGACTGATTTCACATAACGGGTCATGAAATATCAGCAGATTTTCCCAGGGCTCAGCAGCTAGTCTAAGTCTTTGACCTTGCTGCCCAGCTGTTGCATCATGTTCTTTTGATGTACTCTTATAATGACAACATGTACATCTGGGGGCCTTTCAGCCACTGAATTTTGTCATTGTAAATATCAGCACAGCTAAAATGATCAATTGATCAACACATTATCCCACTCAGCAGGTGGTTGAAGCAGGACTGGCAAGCCATTGAATTTGCCACCTAGCTATTGCATGGGAATGGAGGACTCCTGCTTACATGATTTTCTGTGTCCCAGATAAAAAAAAAATTGCATCCAAATACACATGATTAAGCGTTTCTGAGACCTCGGTACATGTATTTTTCTCATACACAAAAAAATATTTTTTCTTCTTAAAATATGAAAAAATGACATAAAAAATTTGTTTAGGGATTGCGCTGGTTTTTTTCCACTGTCACAAATTGCAATTTTTTTCCTTGTTGGTGACAAAATAAACCATTTGGTGTTTTTGGTTTTTTTTGCATCAACATTGTTGGCTAATTAAACTTCGGTTAGAATCATGGTTTGGAGTAGAGAAATTCAGTGGTACCATAAAAGGAAGCTTCAAACATGGATACAAAATGCACTGGAATCATTTGTTAGATTAAAAAAATCCTTTCTAAATGTTGACAAACCATCTTAACAGTGCATTGTTATATTATAATCTGCTTATGTGGACATCTGGTTCAAGTAGTGTATGCTATGATACACTCAAATAGTCATGCTACCGGACTAGCTACAATCGACCAACCTTTGAAGGCAGGGACAGGAACAGATGCAATTGACCAAATGATGGCTAATTTTTTTAAAATCCCCACCCCCAACATGTTTTGCAAAAACTTCAAAGGAAAATGATTAGTTTGAAGAACTGATTGTTCTGTATAAATACTAAGCAAATAAAATAAAAAAAATTTCAGTCTTAATGTTTTACAAGTATTTGATGTTGCCACCACAATAACAACTGGGCAACTGCTTGGTCCTCTAAAGTTGTTCTTTAGCAGTGACTTCATCAAGGCAAGCTAATTTCACTCTTCAGTAAAAGCAAAGCACCTTTCATCGGGGAAGTCAGCACCAAACTTAAACAATAGCAATGGAATCTGATGAATTGTTGCATTTTCCAGTGTCTTGAAGATGATTATTGTGTTGTGAAAGTTCCTTTTTTGTGGGAAAAATGTTTATGTTTATGATCACTACCAACAGCAGCAAAAAACACAATTAAATTTCCAATCTTTTGAACCCATAGTTAATTGAAACTGAAACATTTAATTTGTTGACATGTTTTCATTTCCCTCTGAATAGCCTCATCCCTAGGATAGTCTTGGCAAGATGGTAGCTGTCTCCAGTTGACCAAAATCTAGATTAATTTAAGTACATGTAGCATGTAAACAACTATATCCAGGTGCTGTTGGTAACAGGATCATAGTGAATTGTTTAGTGACACATGTTTGTTGACAATAGGGTACAGATCAAACAAGGACTACCATTTTTTATAAATGTGTTATTTGTGTTTTCTAATGGGATGTGATTGATACATGAATTTTATAACATGATCTATACTTGAATTCATGGATTTTTCATATACATGTACAGTACTTAACACATTATGGATTGTACTACACAGAATGTAATTTGTCAATATACAGTTGTATTTCAGACTAGTATTGTATTCATTTAATCAGAACACATATTTTGGATCCCACTTTTATTACCTCCTACTCCCCCCTCCAATCCCTGGCCATTTTTTGGGGTACATGCATCTTTTTCTTCAGGTGACTGACTAGGTTGATTATAACAGTTTGGTATGTAACATGATTTTATGGACCCCAGCATCATGTTATAGCAGGGTTACACTTTAGTATGTAAGACCTGTACAAATAGAACAGAACAGCTTAATGTTTAGGCTGTTGGGCATCAAGAAAATATTTACAAAGCTATCACTAAGATTTAATTTATAAAATACTGAATTTAGAGAAAAATAATAGAGCAAATTAACTTTTAATCAAAATAACAAAGCAGTATTTAGAGTAATAATTAAATTATAATTATAGTAGTATATGGTCTAGTTTAATAATTACCAAAGAAGGTGTGAAACAAGATAATAAAAATATCTTTTGAAATTGCTGGATAACAATCCTGGTTACAAAATGACCAGGTTACAGAACAACAGACATTCTTCAGTAATTTTGTAATTTTTTAGAATTTGATTACACATACCTTTTAAATGCTAATTGTTCACTTTATTTTGATCCTCATGCATCATTATTCCTTGGAAGATCGTTTTATACTTGAACCAAGAAATACATATGGCAACATCAATGATAAAGTACATGGACATCTTTGGACAAGTTCAACCTAAATGTGTGATCCAGTACAGACCATATTAAATGTTGCGTGTACAGATGTCAGAATGAAAACCGCACTTCTGGAAAATATTTGTACTACCTTGTTATTTGTTATGATTAGACTTGATGTTCTCTTTTTTTAACCGCTCTGGTGGCCTAGTGGTTAGAGCATCTGCCTCAGATGCGGGAGGTTGCAGGTTCAAACCCCGGCCGAGTCATACCAGAGACTTATACAAATGGTACTAACAGCTGCCTCGCCAGGTGCTTAGCATGAAGGGGTTAGTGTTACGACTGGTCGGCCTGGTGTCAGGATAATGTGACTAGGTAGGACATCATACTACATGACTGTGGCATGATGCCTTAGTGCTAGACATCACTATAGTTTGCCACACTGCAGACATTGTAGTGATTTGACTGAAATTTTTTTAAAGCTATGTTAAAAATCCAAATCACACACACTCCTCTTTTCTTGACCCAGTTTATTACATGGCCACCAATGTAAAAAGTACATTGTGATCAATAATTTTCGTCACAATGTTTTTGGATGACATTTAAGGAGCAGAGCATTAATTTAAGATGAGTAAATGCACCTACATGACATGATGTATACATACCTTAATCTTGAGCACTTCTTTCCTGGAACAGGATTCTTTACGGATTACCATTCATTTTAAAGTGTATGCCAGTGTGGCTATGCCAAAGAAAAATGCATATTTCTGGTTGACTAACCATCCCTGTTTCTCATTGCTGACCCTAGCACTCTCCCCCCCCCAATTTAAAAAATACTCCTGAAATTGATTTGTGTATCTTATTGAGCCAGTTTTGCTCAGTACTTTGAAGCAATTAGTAGATTTTATATACTAATCATTATAAGATATATATAATGTTTGGAGAAAAACCTACCTGCCTACCCAAAGTTTAAAACCAGTGCAATAGGAAACACATATTTTTTTGCCTTGTGTTGGTGCCTCTGTTGATCTTAAATAAATTGTTCTTCAAAAATACAATAGCACTGTAGTTTTGCCAATGTCTGTTCATTTCTGATTATCGAGTAATCAGCACTTTAGTTGTTGTTACAAAACTTTCAGACAAAACTTTATTGATCAGCATGAACTTTTACAGTGGCAATCAAGCACTATACTGAGCCAAGGAAAGAGGACGCCAGGCTGTTTCATTGTGACATTATAGCATACAGTATTTGATCTGGTTTATATTTTGATTAGCCTCATCTAAATATACCCACAAAATTCAACACAGGTTGTTTGATGTATATCCTGGGGAGGTTATATTACGATCTTGCAAGGAATGTTGATTAATGATCAGTGAAAACACAGAATACTCTCCATTTAAGGATATATATAGCTAATTCTAAAAAACACACTTCTAGCTGAAATAGGCAGTAATGCACACCTTCATGACCTGTATGATCCATACTTTATTCCCCAAACTTAAGCGTAGAAGGGAAAATGACACTAATGTCATAAGCGTAGAATTAAAGATTTATCTTATGACTGGTATATATCCCAGTTTCAACTTATTGTTTAAAATTCATATCACAGAATATCACACAAAACAATAAAATTGTAGTGTTTACATTTATACAAAGTAAGCAGCATATGCCGCTTGGTAAAGTACAACTGTAAAGAGCTAATGAAGACTGGAGCGTAAAATAAAAGAATGAAATAAGTTATGCATTATAATTGATACAATATTTGTTTAGTCTATTTTGGGCATAAAAAATCCTCATTTGTCACTCGTAAGTTAACTTAGTAATGGTACATATAACCTCAAAACAATCTTAGACAAATGTACTCAAAGATGTTGCATTTTATAATCCGTTCTTAGGAGGGAAGTAAAGTTATTTAAATTTGTTGTCTTATTTACTTTCACACAAGTCATATGGTCATTACATCACTCTTTCACTTTAGATAAATATGCAGAATGGATACTTATTACATATTCTCTTTCCTTTCCATAGTTATAGTACGGTGGCACAAATTTCCGGATCAAATTTGAATCTCCTTGATTTAAACTTCGTTAAGCAAGAATGATTCAGAGTCAACTATTGTACAAAATACCTTTAAAAAAACATGTTTTGTTCTTTTTTTATTTTAGTGTCTTAAATTTCTGTTGACAACTAAATTTTCACCTTTCAAACTTTTGCCTTATCTTGGACTACTAGTAGTATAATACAAATGAGCGGGTGATGGAATATTTTATATATGTATATAAATAAACTTTCATACTGTGGACCCCAGATGGAACCTGCCCCCACCACCATCGTTCACCTACTTTATATGGGCCAGATTCCTTTGACACTGAAAATTTTGTGTTCAAAAGTACCACGCTAAGATGGCCATCTCTCTAATGCAACTGGCATATTGGTACCAAACCTGTCAAATCTCCTCACATGCAGTCACGTAATGGGGTTTATCACATAGTCTGTACTCTTTACTTAGTATTTGTGCAGTTTCATGTTTTAGATGTGACAGCAAGTTAAAATGTCACTTTATGTGATACTGCTTGATCCAGATAAAGCTTCCTCCCCTCCGAAATGTATTTCTGAACTGCTGACCACACCTCGTTTTACATTGCTGACCCTAGCACTTCCCCCTACAAGATTTAAAAAAAAATTTTAAAAAATTATTTGACTAAGCAAGAATCTACTTTCATTTGTTTCCACAATCTAAGTTGCTGACACTTTGGGCTGCTTACATCATCAGCTACAACACCTAATCACTTATGGAGACTTTTTCTTGCATATGCCTTCCCTCAAATTGTAGTCAGTAGTTCTGCAAGCCCCCACAGTAGTTTTCTATTTCAATACCCATCAGTTGATTTGTAATGCTATGACTGGGGGTGAATGGGTGGGTGGATCAACATTGAATCTAATATCTAGGACGATCTTTCAATAGGTGAAACATGGCTTACCTTCTCCCACCCCGAATCTCGTCAGACATACATAAGAGCCTGCTGATAGAATGAGCCAGTTCTTATACATTGAGGCCAACATACTATGGCCATGGCCGTAACAGCAGCTACATACTTACAACTGGTGGAATCTACCTCCACCTTTCTTGAAGACGATCGGAGGCCAAGCTACTCTTGGAATCTTAATTATCTAATCTCTTCTTTAACAATTTTACAACCATCAAAAACCACATTTCTCTGGAACTGAAGTGGAAAAGAGAGCAATCATTTTCACTGGCATTTCTCTTCATGAGACCATCCCTTTCTCAGGTCACATAACTCTCACATCATCTTATCCCAGATTCTTGTTAGGGGAAGGCTACAATATTACACTGCCAAATTGGGAAGATATGCTATGACAACATGTGGACCCAACAATTGGTTTCTGAGGGACTTGATATCATGTTCAGTGCACCTCCTCCTTTGCCCAGAGTTTCTTCAGCTACAAATGTGGCACTCTGAATGCACTTGGTTACACGATAGAAGACAACAAAGCATTATAAATGCCATTCATTGGGAAGACTGCACAATCAGTCTGGACTTGCAAGAGGCCTGACTACATGTCCCCCCTAAAAACTTCCAGGAAGTCCATTGATTCACCTATAAAAAAACTACAGGCTACAAAACAGCATGCTGGTTATATTATGGAGCAAGACATGGTATCACATATTATACTCTTCTCAGTATCTATTCAAGATTTCAGTCATCTAGATCTGGGACTCAGCATTAAAGTAAATGGTATTTTCACCCAGCAACAAGAATGGAATTGGTACAATGCCAGATCCTTGCCTATATGCAACAATCCACCCGCTAAAAATTCTTTTTCCTGCAGGGTTTGCTCAATGCAGCAGCAGATGTCTTAGTCCTAGATCACTTTCCTGTGCTCCCCTAATGTTGATTCTGTGGTCCAAATAGAAGCAGAACCTTTGACCTTGATGTGAACACAGAGGACAGGGGCTGAGGCAAGTCTCCTATCATTTCAGAATTCCTTGGAGTGTGCCCCCCCCCCCATTTACATATCATCATTCTTGGCGATGAAAACCTTTATGAAAACTTTTCATTGGTGGCTGGATGGGAATGGAGTTCTCATTCTGTCTGACACCTCTACTCAGGTAACTTGTCTCAAATGACAAAGTGGAACCATGCTCCCAGATTTTGTTATTTTTTTAAAAAATTTTCTAAAGTTTCGTCCCCATTGACAAAGTCACATCCATGTCCAACAACTGTATTTTTGGACTTACTGTCTGTTATTGGACTAATGTAATGGAATTGCCTCTTCATCCACTGATTATCAATCAATAGGTGCTCGATGGGATTGATCTATGATGGGCCTTTGGTGATGAGATGGAATGCCAAAATCCCAACTTTTGTCTCACCAGTCCTGGATCCAAAGGCATGGATAATTGATGCTGTTTCTATAGATTGAAAAGGCCAAATGTAAATGCTTCTCCATCTCAGGTTCCAAAGGAATTATAAGTGTCTTCCCATCCTGATTACTCCACTCAAATTGGAAATCCTGGATTAACTTCAACAATCTTGCAACTAAATCATCAGGAAATTGAGATATTCCCTCGTGTGCTAAAAGCAGCAAGGACAGCAAAAGTTTCACCCCAGTTCAGAGTTACCAAACCTGCATGTCTGGATCTTATTAAAACCTTCTCAGGACCAAACAGTTCTCGCAAACTTTGGTGGAGAAATCCCTCAAATAAGATGGCCCTTCCATGCTGGCAGTGGAATATATTCTCACAGTGGTGCACCCTAGAAAGCTTTATACCACTGCAGGCATCCATACCTCATTAGCTAACTTCCTATGGCTCTTCAGTGAGAAACAGTTAATACCAATCATAATTTAATCCTTCTATTCTTTGATCACTGGTATACTGCATTATCACGGAAAAGATAATATCTGACAAACCAAAGACCTATCCAATCTCAAGTGTAATCTATAATGGGTACTAGCCAGGCAGACCAAGACACCATTTGAACCATTTTCAAGAGCTTCATTAGTTCATCTCTCATATAAGTCCAGCTTAATTGCATTGGTGAATGACAGGCAGAATCAGTGAATTTATGCCCCATTGGTAGACATGCGTTTCTGACAAGATGGGTCAGTATCGCTCATGACAACCCCTGCTTTCATAGCCAAGAACAGACTATCATTCATGGGTAACCAGAATTTGGTACTCAATTCCTGTCTACTCAGGACACTTCTTCTTAGTGTCATCTAGAGCTTTGAAGTGGTATGTAAGGAGACTAAGCCATTGTTTCAAGCGAGATTTTATATGTACCTTTTCTTGCCCTCAAAGAGGGAATGGATGATATATCAAAAAACACTTTTGTCCTAATAAAGTGGGTTATTCTTTCTGCATATCAGATATAAACCCATAATAATGAATTTGCTTCAGATCTCAGCTCCCAAAGTTAGGACAGTCACCACGATCATTGCATATGAGTGAAAATGTTCTTTGTTATTATCCATGCCCTGGGATGGAGATCTGATTACACTTCTCCATTTTTTTTGTCAGAGACCTTTCATCCTAAAAAGGCTCAACTTGATATGGTGGGACATATAGCCATGGCGTATAAGGTTACCTCCTGGGTCACTCAGCAGTTTCATAAGTATGTGGATTCATGACCTTCACTGGATTTGCTAGAATGGGTGAGAGATTTTGTCTTTCTAGGCCTCTTGTTGACATATGGAATCAATTTTCCAGTTGTGTTATCTAGAAGTTGTCTCACATACCTTAGGGGACCAGAGATGGTTTCTTTGGGGTAAGGGGATGTATCTCCCTCTACTCTTACCTGTTCTGCTAAGGTATTCTGATTGGGTAACATATTTGAAGAAGAAACCAATTTTATCTAGTAAAATATTTCTTCAATAATACTTACCTCATCATAATACACATACACCCTCCAAACCTCAGCACAGTTACATCGATATACAGAGAGCATGCCTTCCACTCCAGTTACAACTACTCAATTTTGCAGGATTTGGTGCCAGTCTCTATTAAGGGGAGACCTCTCTATCTAACTGCCACATAGGTGTGCAGATAACTGTTGGCTTTTATGTTAAAAATGTTAATCTGGGAGGGCTGGATTTGCAAGATAGTAGTAGTTCTCCAAAGGTTTTATGATTGGGCAAGTATTATCAGAGGAACATATTTTAGTATAAAAAATTGGGCTTCTTTAAATTCCTGATAATATTCTGAATAGCTTGTGCAGTCATTTTCTTGCATGATAAAATTGTCAACTTGGCCCAGGTACTGTTGGAAAAGTACTTTTGTCCACTCTGTCCAGTGTTGTAAGGAGGTATTTTGTTATACTCAGTAATTCTAAGTATGCTGTAATCTAAGTTTTTAAAACCTGTGCACTTTACAACAGGTCCTACTTGCTAAACAAAGCAGTTAAACTAAATGTCAGAGGGACTTAAATATTTGAGGGTTTAAAAGGTATTTATTGTTATGTATATTTAATTTGTATTTGTTAGTTTTATTCTCCATCATTATGTTTAATTGTATTTTGGACTTGACCTTGTCCAAAATCAAGTTCATGATGTACCTGACTAAAAACACTAACGTTTTGTGTTTTTATTTTGTAAACAAATATTACATACTAGTTAATATTTCCCTAGGAGTGTGGGTTAAATATTAGGATCATTCTCAATAGAAGTAAACATATTTATTTAGGTCTGGATCTAGGACATTGGTATTCCCCATAAAAATACCTAGTGTACCGGATGTTTATCACATCCTTATACCGGTAATTTTGGTAACAGATTTTATCTTGTAAACGACTTGGAATGTTCTAGAATAGAAAATTCCATTAATAGTATTTCCAGAAAACGCTATTTGTGGCTTAGGTCGGGTAGAAGGGTTTATAATCTTGTTAACTTGCTCAATCCTGCAATAACAATTGAAGCAGTAATTGGTCTTATTGTTGTGTTCATTATTTCATTTGGGTGGAATTTATGTATTCAAATTATTTATTCACTGGAAATACAGAGTGCTCTTAAATAATATTCTTGGACAGAAACATTATTTTGGAATTAGAGTGAATTTAGAAAAGGACATCTTGGACTATATTATTATGATTAGATGGAAGACTTAATATGTCATCACACTTCAGGCTACTGGTACATATACATTAGTACATCCAAGATAACAGAAACATCAATGCTTTTAGCTGTGGATCTTATTTCGAACAAAAAGTTGTAAATTGATTGTAATCGCCTTTGTTAATCAGTTACCTCCTAGTTGGACAATATCACAGGAAAAATGTATCATTATCATTCAGAAAAATGTGTCAAGGCAATTTTGAAATACTAGACCCCAGTTTTTATTATTTGATTTTAATGAAATTAGAAGTAAATTCAAATACAGTTCATTTTTCCTTTTGACAGTATTTGAAATGTGTTTCATTCTTTCTTTCTTGAAACTTGAAAACCATAATCCATTGAATTTACATTATCATGGAAAATATTTACAAAGAATTCTAATCATAATCAGTAAAATATCAGAGTATTTTTGGAAACCATAACTGCTAATATATTATTATCCTCAGAATAATTTCATAACAAATTTTTTTTTCTTTGTATGAGAATGTCAGAATTTTATATGTGAAAAGATCTTGTAATAAATTAGAAATATTTCTGAAATCATATATTTGAGATTGTATGCTAATTGAAGTTACAGAAAATTATTTGCCCCAAAAATTTCATGTTTTTCCATTCATATATTTTGACATCTGAAAATTATCTTTTTATATTTTCAAATGTGAAATCCCATCATGCCATGCAATGCTTGATTGTGTGTGCTTATAGAAGTTATACCTGCAGCAAGAAAAAAGAGCGCTTTGTGAGCCAATAGAAATAAATGGAGGTTGCATTACCTTTCAGACATGGAAGTTATTTTTTGTTGAAGAAATTTGAACCTACACCACATCTCTTTGAAGTTACTTCCCTTTACTATCTTGACAAGATGAATAAACCCACTGTGATATATTGCTGAATCAGATTTGCTTTGTGGTTAGATAGGGTCTGATAGTGTACAAAATTTCATAAATATATTTGATTGTAATGGATTAAGTAGCCCCAGTCCTAGTGCTCTCTTAAATCACGATATTTATTGATCAGCTGATGATTAGGGTTGAAAGTGAGGTGAATTTATGTATAGTGTGGTTGGGGCAGGGTGCTAAAGAGTGAGAGTAATCTTCTAAGCATCATTTTAGGAACAAGTTTCATACATTATAAAAAGAAAATTTTCTTTTCCTGCATGCCAGATATATTTCATTTTGTGGTACAAAAAATTATGTATTTTAACTCATGGCTTCACTACTCATTAAAATATCATGTTTGCTTTTTGATTACACAATGAAATGTACCTCCTATTGACATGGGAAAAGAACATACCCTGTATGTATCGGGTTTTTGATGTTATGGTCTCAGAGTTTCATATATTTGTTGTGTTTTTTTAAACAACCTTTTAATCTATTAGTTGATGGTATAAATTATTAATTTAAAAGTGCTTGGGTCAAAAATTTATTTTATGATACCAACAGTTAGCAGTGTACTAAACAATATAAAATATTAAAAAAAGAAAAAATTGGAAGACAAGAAATTTTTTGGACTGGATTTTCTGTAGGAAAGGTAACTGACTTTGATCTCCATTTGTACCCATAGCTTGCCAGTTTTCCATCAATTTAGCTATGTAAATCTTTTCAAAGACTATATTAAACTTTGTTCTGATAGAATTTTTAACTGCATTTTCTGAGTCTTTTCTTATCATTTGTTATTACAGGAGTACATCCTAGCCATTTGTTCTCCAAATGAAAGTCATCAAATAGAGTTTCCTCCCTTTATTGGTCTATTCACTGATGAAAACTTGGAGGAAATAGAGAAGCAGACAAATGCTTTTATTGTTCCCAGTGATGAAAAGCAATCAAATTTCGCAGTGTGTGGCTCAGACCTAGCTGTCACACTTGCACTGTCCATCATGGAGGAAATGTTCAACAAACGTGAGGATGATAGGGAGGAAGATGGACAGGTAGACAATAAGAGTGGTCACCTGGGGCTTAGCCCTGAAGGTCCCAGCTCTAATGCATCTAAGAGACTCTCCATGAAATTAGAGAGAGCCCTATCTGAGCACAGTGATGGAACAATTAATGTTAATGACTATTCACATGCACCTGAGTCAATTAAACGTGTTCTTGTTCAGTGTTTACATGAAAACTTTGTTGAGGATGATACTGATGAAGAGCAGCTCTTTGCTAATGGAGGGGAAAAGGACATGAAAGACATTGTACTCCAGAAGCCAAGAAGTAGACACATTTCAATTTTTAATGACAATAAGCTGCCACTACTGGAAGGAAAGGTGATGGAGAAAATGGAGATTGATCAGCCAGCTGTTGGAAGCATTAGTGAAAAATTGACTAATACAGTTATTTCTAATCCTCCACCCTCTCCACTTTTCAGAAAGTGGCATGAATATTTAAGAAACTTTGGAGTTTCTGTTGGCTACAAGCAAGCAGAGATTGATGATGCTTTGAAGTTTGTGGATGAAAAAACTAGGCCATCAGATTTTCTAGATTTGCTTAACAAAATTAAAGAGAAGACTGATACAGAAATGGAGACGAGTCCTAGTGTACCTGTTGAGAAACTGGACAACAGTGAAGAAAAGTCACTAGCATTAGGATTTAACCAAAATATTCCACCTCCACCAAGTCCAGTGAATAGTCCATTTAAACGAGACTTACCAGGTAATTACAAAGAGAGATTATTTACGGATCTTCTTCAGGAAGATCCAAATTGTTCAAGAGAAGAGCTGATTCGTAGAAATGCTGAACGTCAGAAGTTACTGCAACTGAACTTTCAGCAAATTCAACAGCAGCAGAATAAACAAGTGAAATCCAAGAAGAAAGGAAAAACCAAGAAGCGGAAAGAGTCAACATTTGGAGAGAAAAAGACAAGAGAAGACAGCGTGGAACAACCATCTCGTCAAGAAAACAAACAGGAAGGAAAGGGAAATTTTCCTGTATATGGTAAGCAGTCGGATAAAGAAGCCAGTGCTATTGCATGTGATGTAATAGACCTATGTAGCAGTTATGAAGATAATGGTGAAGAAGAGACTTGTCTAATGGAAGCATGGAGACCTGACAAAAGTTTTGTCCCACAAAAGTCTGGTTTTGCCGCCATGAAAGATAATGACTTCAAGTTTTTTCAGCCTACACAGCAGACTTCTGGTGGCCAGTCTGCTAATAACCTTCCACCTCCATATCAGGCCCCTCAGACACAGATGTGGGGGAAAGGACCAAGAGAAGCTTCACCAACCAGGGGAGCTTACTCAGCTCCTGTGGCTAAGCAACGCAAATATCAGCCTAAAAAGGAAGATGAACTTCATTACATTGTGATTGATGGTTCAAATGTTGCTATGACGTAAGTATTTTCTTGTTTTTGGTGTGATTTTATGCATTTTAATAGAAAATGATGCGTTTACATGATCCTGTCCCTATGTACTAATTTATCTTATTGTTTGTAAGTTACTTAATACCTATGGATACCCAGAACCACCAGAGCATTAAATCTCCGAACTTGTCTACTTCAAAATTTCAAACAACGTTTAATCGATTATTAGTCAAATTTATCTGATTATCTGGACAAACTATATACTGTAGAAAATAGGTGCACATGAACATTGCATTTTCTTGGATTAAAAATAAGCACATTTGCAGTGGTACATGTTATAATGTACTTTAGCCAGCACTTCTTTCAATAATAAAAACCTGACATTGGAAAACAGATGTTGGTAGAGATAATTTGATTACTTACTTTACATTACTTTATTGTATGAATTAAATATTGGTTCTGGACACAGATAGAATGTGGCTGCTTGTGAGGGGTAAATTTGTCATTTTTGGCCTTAAATGCTGGCTCCATATTGCATCAGAGGGGTGGCCACCCATGAGGGATACTTTTGTACACAAACGTGTTGGTGCCAAAAAAATGGCCATGTAGAGGAGGTGGCCATTGGTGCAGGAAGCTGTATAGGAGGGGGACAGCTGTAATACATGCATGCCTAATAACCTAATCAGGACTTGGACACTGAGTTCTGAACCGTCACTGTTCAGAAAATGAGGATCCAGAAGGAAAAATGTAGGGTCCAGGTGATTTGACCAATAATCAATACTTTATAGGCAAATTAATAAATCTTTCTTTGAATACATTTATTGAATGTGATTGTTATCTTCTGGTGTCATTTTAGATGTCATAGTGTCTTCTAACACATTTTGACTACTGTGTATGAGGACTCTTTACTTTTCATTTGATTATCTTTCTGGCCAACATTGGCCTTGTTGTGAATTTTTGGAAAATGTACATCTACAGGATTCAGTTTAAATAGATTTAGGGACCAGAGTAGTTATTGAGGGTGGGCATGATGAAAATAAGGTAAACAGTAACCTACAATAGGTTAGGATTGATAGCATTGATAGATCAAAATGAGTTCATATTTTTAACTTAATGTCTTGTTGAGTAGATAACTGTTTACAAGAAAATGGATCCAGAACATTGCTACTGTATCATCTCTAATCTATTTTACTGGATCTTAATGATGGATCATTCTCCTTCACCCCACCCTACCCCCGGGAGAATTGACATGTTACTTCAGCTGCTAGGGTAAATTATTCCTTCCATCTACAAAAGATGCATGCGAAGTTTTAAGAAAATAAATTAAAAATTTTTCAAATTTTTAACCTCAAAAATAACTTCTACAGTAGCTTGAGCCATGATTGTTGACTATTTCAGATGCAGACCCTGATGACCATAACATAATTTTCATGTGTCAGTTTTTATGGGTAGCCTTCCCTCCGAACAGAATTGTCAAGGATTATGTAAATCAAAATAATATGTTAATAAATTATTCATAAAATATAAATAATAAATCAAGCTACTAAATTAATGGAATAAATCAGATTAATTCTCATTTCAGCCATGGTAATGGAAAAGTGTTCTCCTGCAAGGGGATAGAAATATGTGTAAATTTTTTTCAAAAGAGGGGGCACAAAGTAATGGCCTTTGTTCCCCAATGGCGGACATATCGGCCTACTTCAGAGAACCCCATTAAAGATCAGAAAGTTCTACAAAAGCTTAAGGAGGATGGGAGCCTCATCTATACTCCCTCTAGAAGGATTGGAAAACGGTTGATTGCATCCTATGATGACCGGTCAGTTAAAATTCTGTCCTCACAAACCTGTTGGACTTCTATATGGAAATTTTCTTTACTTCATTTTTATCCTCATATTGTGATGGGGGAATACTGTAATGCTGTCCATTTATCCATCTTCCTATCCATAACCACATTTCCTCCTGAACCGCTAGTTAGAAATTCATCAAACTTGGTATAAAGTATGCCATGTGACAGGAGCATATGGTTTTTGTGCCCCCCCCCAGGTTATAGATCATACGCATAAATTGCATTTACAGAGACATTTTTGAAATTTTTATTAAAACTTAAAAAAGGCAGTTATAGCACAAGGGCATGTCAGACATTTGGCAGGCTTTGCATTAAGATGCCTGGTTCAAGGTTGTGGGAATTGTGTGTAATTTATAGAAAAATAAATTCATCAAACTTGGTACATAGGTTGCTCATGTGACAACTACCTGCAAGCGCATATCAGTTTTGTGCCTGTCCCCTGGTGTCTCAGGGGAGTATGTGTCAAAGGTCACATGCATAAATTGCATTTACAGAGACAATTCTGAATATTTTTAGACGAACATTAAAAGTCTAGTCATAGCACAAGGGCACATCAGATGTGTCATGGGTTTTACATTTTGTCCCCTGGGTGAAGGTTGGTGGGGGTCAGTTTGTGCAGTGGTGTTAATATGTAATGAAGAACTTGGGGATTTGTCATGTTGAGCCATAACAGTTCCTCAAGTTTGCTTAACTTTGCAGTGGGCATATGTAGGTTTCACTTTTCTAGCAGCATTAAACAAACATTCCAAATGAATGTTCTTGAGCAGCAGATAGTCTTATTTCATATATTTGTCAAAATTTATGTAAAGCTGTCAGAAACTGGGACATGTGAAAGTTCATGCAAAAGCTGTATGAAACAGAGACGTATCAAAATTTAATCAAAAGCTGTCAGAAACTAGGACACATCAGAATTTGTGCAAAAAGCTGTCAGAAACTAGGAGATTTGTTAACACCTTGCTCTAAGAAGCTGCTACTTCAATACTCCCACATTTTACTACCGTTTAATGAAATGGGATCCATGGCCATATCCACCTTATGACATTGGTGGCAATCATTGTTGGTGGCAAATATGTCAACATTACATTTATACATTTAGCTGATTTTCTATGACACTATTGCATTTACAGTAAAACAACTTTACTCACCGTAGGCAGAAATCATATTGACCTACTTTTCTTTGATTCAGTGATTACATTAAGTTGTTGTGTTTAATTCCATTTCTATGATATATATGTAGAAATGTTCAGGTTACCATTCACCATGTACAAAATCTGAGGGGCAGATTCACCTGGAGAGGTTCGACCCACCATGGAGAAAAGCAGATCGCATTTACTTTTTATTTCAGGTTCCATAGATTATGATAACCTTTTGCATTTGGTTCTGAGGTCAGAATTTAGAATGTTCAAAACAGTCGCTTAAAATAGCCATTTTATTTTACCATTTCAGCCAGATAATTTAAAACAAAAAATTTACTCATTTAACTTAACTTATAAAAATATAACAAGTTTTTTTGAGCAAACATGTTGTCTGACTTTGTTGTTCAAAAGACAGTAACTTAGGAGCTTAGAAAATAATCAAAAACAGGTGACATTATATCGGTATACAAGTCCATTCTACCTGTTATTATAGGACAGAAATAAACTTGTTTACTTTTGATAGCAATCAGTCTATTTGATTGGGCTAAAAATGCATGGAATTTTGCTTCTTAAAGCTTCATCCGTGAATTTTTGGCAGTCATAGAGAAATGTAACCTTGGTTCCATTCAGTTTGGGAACTATTTAAAATATGGGAAGGGCTTCTTTTTTGGCAGTTTTATGTAAAGGAATGTCTTCAAAGTGTGGTACAAGTGATGATGTGTGACATCTTGATTTGATCTGTCCATCCATCAGTCCAGAGACACTCATTTTATGCACAAATGAAATTTGACTGGCTTATTTGTATGTGTGTGTGTGTGTGTGTGTGTGTGTGTGTGCCTATATATATATATATATATATATATATAGGCACACACACACACACACACACAAAATCTTCTTAGATTTTCAGGCCATTACTTCAGTTTTGCTTTTATTGATACACATTTATGAAACTTTTTGGTCTTGGACTTTTTCATTGAAAATCTTGTTTGGACAATTAAATCTTGTTTGGACAATTAGCAAAAACCACTTGAAGCAGACAAATGAAATTTGATTGGTGCATCTGCATACATTTGTAAACAATGTTTTTTTAATTTTCTGGTCATTAAAGCCATTTTTTACTTTGTAAAAATTTTAAAAATCTTGTTGGCATACATGTTTTATAAAACAAATCTATCCTTATCCATGAAACAGATTTGTCAATACAAGTTTTACAGTGCTTATCTCAATATTTAATAATATCAGTTATTCATTATCATTCAATCTTTAGTTAGTTTCTGTACCTCTTTAGGTTGTGATATATAGTGATACAGTGCTCTACAGTTTTTAGTGGATTGCTGTAAAGTGTTGTACATGATACTGTCATCATCAAAGATATGCACATCAACCAATCATTGTACTCACACTATTTTTCAGAATTGTACACTTCTTATCATTAATTAATCTCCATCATGGGGTATGGGTGGGGTGTATGGGGTGTAGGGGATGCAAGGTTATATTTATGTGAGCAAATTGCTCACCATTGTTTTGTTTTCATGTTGTTTTAATTATTAGAGAGTAACTATAATAACAATGTCTCTCGGGTCTGTTTTTCATCATCAACTGAGTTGGTGCCCAATTGGGACCAGTTTCTGATCAGAGTCCCAATTTACTCCAACTCCCATTCCATTCCTGTTTGTACACCAACATGTCAGTTTAGGTTTGGGCACTCACCTGGAACCAGAAGGGAAAATTCTTCAGGTCTTATGGTCCTGGGAAAAGAAGTTACCCTCCACATAAACAGGTTGGGGATGCAGGCAGTAATTTTAATCCTACTTGATTGTGTCAACCAATTATAGGGTGATTGTGTGATCATCTCCTCAGGCAACACTTATTTAGTAGTGTACCTCGGGTGTTGAAGGAAGTACACATGCTTCTTCTCATTGGATGGAGGTTTGGGCCATCCTCCATTGGGCAGTCTCAAAGGGGATCTTTCGCTGCATCAGGTATATTTTAAGCAAGAAAAATATTGTTTGACAGTCTGTCCAAAGTTGATACTCTTCAATAGTCAATGCACCAATCTGATGCAGAGTCTTTAGTCTCTGTTCAGGCAGTTTGGAAAACCATTGGTGAACTTGTTCATGATGAGACAGAAGAGCAAGCTCCCCTTTTATGTCTTTCCAGTCCCAGATAGGTAGTCTGGACAGTGGACACCTTCAGTCTGAGGTGGGATTATCTGCCTTCCTATCCTTCAGAATGATTCTACAAGGGTCATAACCTCCACTGCTTGGCTAATACTATAACCCTTCCATGCCCTCAGTGATCTTGGTTCAGTGATCTACTTGACCTGTTGGTAGGTGTACCCAACAGATTACCTCAGCGGAAGGATGTGCTGTTGCAGCACAGGGGGATTCCTTTCCACAGTAACATAGAGATTCTTCACCTGCTTGGCTTATCTCAGTCAGTTATTCTGCCAGGACACAGTTTAGAGGAAGGTTACCAACTGCATTTTCCAGGCTAGGAGGCAACACATTTCTAAGGTGTACAATGCAAAGTGGAGAAGCTTCTCTGGCTAGTGTAGTAGAAAACATGATGATCCTAGCTATCCCACTTTGAGATCAGTGTTGGACTTTCTTCTCTTCCTTTCTGAGGAGAGATAATGTTTGGTCCCCACCATTAAAGGCTATCAGGTAACCCTGTCCAGCATTCAAGTTTTTAAAAGTGTCCATTCCGTGGGTGGGTTGGACCCAGATCTTTCTGACCTTATTAAATATTTTGAGCTGCAGAGACCAGTATCTCACTCACTGACACCGAGATGGAATCTCTCGTGGAATTTATGGGCTTTGACAAACCCCCTTATGAACTGTTGAGTGCAGATTCCATTTTTGAACCTTACAGCAATCCTTATCTTCTTCAAGGAGGAGTGAGCTTCATGCCTTGGCTGTGGAAGATAGTTGTTTATGGTTTATCAGTAATTATGAGTCCATTTCTCTCATTTGTGATCCTGGGTTTCTGGCAAAGAACCAGCTTCTTTCAGTAGATCATTCCCTATTGAGATCTCCAGTCTCAGTGATATCTGTGCTGGATATGGTCAGGATAAGTTTCTATATCCGTTGGAGGTTTACAGTTTTATTTGGCTGTTTAAAAAAGGGAGAGGAAAGGTGGGAACTGTCTCTTCCTGTCTATTAAGGTCTTCACTGACATCTCCAGGTTGATTGTCCTCACTTTCAAGAGAGCTTACCAGTCCATCACAGAGAGGGACCTTTCTTTCATAACAATTAATACCCTTGAAGTCAAGGCTATCACCACCTTCTGGGCCTATCTTTGTAATTCTTCATTGGAAGATGTCACGAGAGTCATGTTTTGGCAATCACACACTACTTTCCCCTCCGTGTATCTTTGATCTTTGGCTCAACGTAGTAAAGGCATATTGTTGTTCGATCCAATAGAAAGATTTAAAAAGTGGCCCAACTTTATGATAGATTACAGCAGGAACACTCTTACTTTAAGTGTATGTGCATCAGTTTGTACCAGTTAATTAAAGCCTTTAGCCTGCCTTAGTGCTGACAGATTGGGGGGGGGGGGCATACTGATAGGTAATGTATTGCTCATATTAAATTGTATTTTTGGGGGTGATGGGGAATAGTTTTAATTATATAATGCTTGCCTACCACTGTTGCAAGATTGCCTTGTCTCACCCCACTCTGATGTCCTAAGTGTAGTCTAGGTCCAAGTCAAAGAGGAAGAGTAATCTGAATATGCCAATGAAGTGAGAGTCAGACTGGGTCCGTGTTCTTTCTGTTCTATCTGTTGTAGAACATTCCTCTTTACAGAAAGAAGGAATTACGAGTCTGGAGGAGACAACTTGTATTGCAGAAGAGGTAAGCAATGCATTAGTGATAGTTAAGTATTACATAATTAATATTAGTCTCCCCAGTCCCCCTCTACTTTTTTTTTATTCTCATTCATTAATTCTGCAATGTTTCACATCTTAATTATAAAACAGACTTGCAATGCAAACATGTATATTATCCTCTATATGTAACATATTTGAAGCTACTACTGTTAGTTAATTGCTTAAAAAAATAATCAAAGCTGAAAAAAATGAATGCATAAATTTATTAAATATTATTTTCAATTATTTATTCACTTGATTGAATGATCTATTTATTTGACAGGTTTGTATTAGAGTTGGCAGAACATGAAGACGGCATAATCGTATCCAATGATCTGTATCGAGACTTAATGTTTGAGAAGGCCAGCTGGAAGAAAATTATTGAGGAAAGGTACGCAGCAGGATTGAACTTCCACCTCTTGTATTAGTCACATATGAAGCATGTCACAAAAGACGGGACATAGTGATGACCATGTTCATACTTTCAGATGTCCTTTTGTACTTTATACTTTAAAGAGAAGCACTGAAAGTCATTTGGATGAGTTGCACCCCATCCTTGAGCTCTTAACACTTGTTAGACAATCCTAGTAACATGTAACATTACTTCTATGACTGTCACTGTTCAGAGAATTAAGGTAATAATTAATTATTTAAAATTTTACATGCTGACATGTGTAAATGTTTATTTTTAAAATATTCAACAAAAGACTAGACTCCAAAAATTTAAATAAAATTAGCAGCATGTAAACATCATACTTTGTATAGTATTGAAGGTTTTCTTATGCCTTGATCATATTTTTTATAATTTTAATTTGTCTGCAGCAGATCTTGGTTACACTCTAAAAATGGATTATTATTTAAAATTAAATCTGATGAGAAAAATGCCATGGATTTAATATGCTCTCAGTCTTTAAAGAAAAGCATTGCTAATTGACCATAATCCTTCTTGTGTATATTAGTGCTTGCATGTGTGTGTAAGAATAATATACTTACTGTGTATATCAGTGCTTACATGTTTGTGTAAGAATAATATACTTACTGTGTATATCAGTGCTTGCATGTGTGTGTAAGAATAATATACTTTTTGTGTATATTAGTGCTTGCATGTGTGTGTAAGAATAATATACTTACTGTGTATATCAGTGCTTGCACGTGTGTGTAAGAATAATATACTTACTGTGTATATCAGTGCTTGCATGTTTGTGTAAGAATAATATACTTACTGTGTATATCAGTGCTTGCATGTGTGTGTAAGAATAATATACTTTTTGTGTATATTAGTGCTTGCATGTGTGTGTAAAAATAATATACTTTTTGTGTATATTAGTGCTTGCATGTGTGTGTAAGAATAATATACTTACTGTGTATATCAGTGCTTGCATGTGTGTGTAAGAATAATATAATTTTTGTGTAAATTAGTGCTTGCATGTGTGTATAAAAATTAGAGACTTCCTTGTTGTGTATATTAGTGCTTGCATGTGTGTGTAAGAATTAGAGACATCCTTGTGTATGAGCTTGAATGTATATGTAAGAACAAGATACTTCCTTTTGTTTATTAGTGCTTGCATGTGTGTGTAAGAACAAGAGACATCCTTCTTTTGTATATTAGTACTTGCATGTATGTGTAAGAACAAGAGACATCCTTCTTTTGTATATTAGTACTTGCATGTGTGTGTAAGAACAAGAGACATCCTTCTTTTGTATATTAGTACTTGCATGTGTAAGAACAAGAGACATCCTTCTTTTGTATATTAGTACTTGCATGTGTAAGAACAAGAGACATCCTTCTTTTGTATATTAGTACTTGCATGTGTAAGAACAAGAGACATCCTTCTTTTGTATATTAGTACTTTCATGTGTAAGAACAAGAGACATCCTTCTTTTGTATATTAATACTTGCATGTGTAAGAATAAGAGACATCCTTCTTTTGTATATTAATACAATGTGTGTGTTGGAACAAGATACTTCCTTAATGTGTATACTAGTGCTTGCATGTATGTGTAAGAATAAGATAATTCTTATCTTTAAAAAAGAACTGTATATGGAAATACTCCTTTGCCGTGGATTTTTAGTTCCAAATGAAGGGAAATATTTCATGTCTTAGAGGTTACAATCATTGTGTATACATTTTAAAAAATGTTAAAAGTTAAACTCAGCTGTTGGATTTTGATCCACTGTATCTGCTTGTGTGTGTGTTAATTAAAGCTTCATTTTTTTTATCCATTCTGATTAAAATTGAGATATACTTATAATAAGTTGATCTAACTGGCATAGATAAAGGTTCATGGTTTGGCAACCTTTGCAATTCCTGGTCCAGCTACATTTTAGTAACCTATCAGATAAAGCATTGCAATTTCGTGTTAGGGAGAGTTATCATTAGAAACGATATGTTCCAAATATCAGTTTCCACTTTCATCAATGTGTAAACTGTGATCTGATTGGTGAATTAAATTGTCAGCAGAGCATAAACTGGTATCAATGTCCGTCAGATCTTCATTATGTCAGATATCTGTTTTAATCAGATTGTATTTTTGTCATCATACTTTTTTGTCCCGCTCATTTTCTGCAAATATGGTGAACATGGTATTAAACTATTTGCATTTCCATGCATCTATCCAACATTCATCATTTCTTGATTTCCACACTGTAACTTTCATGCCATTTGTAATTAGGGAATGAAACTTTGTTTACATTTACCTTGTCATTAGAAGGTGTGTTGTGTATCCTCAGGTTTAAGGTCACAGTTCTTTATTTTCTGTTTACATCACACTTTCTCTTCAATTCAATAAAAATTTAAGGCTGTTTGAGGTTAAGGAATGCAGCTTAGTTGACATATACATCATCTTTAGTAAGGTTTGTTAAGCACTACATTGGGGTTATTGTCTTCAAGGTCAAGGTGATAGAGTCATTATTTTAATTCCATAACACTTGCCCTTCTACAATGTGATTTTAGATCTTTTGAACTAGGGATGAAACTTTGTTTATTGATACATCACCAGAATGTGTATTGCATGCCACATTAGAGTTGGTTTTTTCAAGTTCAAGGTCACAGCTTAATATTAATTTTCGTAACTTTAAATCAGTTTGAGATTAAGGAATGTAACATGCAACAATATTTTGAACAGTCTGAATTTTGACCTCACCACATTAACTTCACCCTTTTTTTCACACCAGTTTGCCCTATACTGGTGAGACATTGTAGCTTTTGGTTGATCAGATTTGTTTGTGGATGAACTAAACAAACTGTTTCATTCATCTGAGAGTAGAGATGATAGAGTTAACAATGTGGATGAATTCACCGAGTCATAAAAGACACTTTCAACAAGTAAACAAATGAACAAGGTAGGAATGTCCACAATAGAAGTGAGTCACGCAGTATTGAAAATACCGTTCTGATCATTGAAATAGTTATTTCAGAGAAGTGGTCATAACTTTTTGCAAATTGAATGATTCAGACTATGATTTGTGCCATCTAGGATTTATAAAAATGCATAGAAAAGCACATAAAAGCCAATGGCTATTGTGTCTCCGTCAGTAACTTATCATTTCAAGTCTGTCAAAACTCAAAATTCGGGGGAAAAAATGCAACTGAAGAAGGTTTTGATAGAAAATCAAGAGCCTCAGAGCCAGTAAACCAAGAATTTAGTTGGATCGATAGAAAAACTAAAGCATCCATTCCAGACCAACTGAAAAATTGTTTCAATGTGCATTATGTATTTACTTTAGAATCCAGCATAAATCAGTTACTTTGTTTCCTGTAGCTTGTTCTTTTCATTATTCAACCAGAGGTAGAAGAGAAAAATAAGTATATAATAAAAATGATGCAAAATTTGTCTGGGAAGATATGAACTCCTTTATTATGATTAATACTGCATTCATAAAGTTGTGCAGTATTGCTTAGAAAAACTTGTTTATATTTTCCCATACAAATGCAGTAACCTATATATTAGTACTATAATACTGTTGGTATTAGGACAAACAAGTAGTGCTTTACCATGGCATATGGCAGTGGAGGTGGGCACACTTAAAATATCAGCTTGGTTCATATTTCTTTGTGACATTAAATTTATGGTGTAGCTTATGCATGAAAACCACACAAATTGATACCTAATCAATTTAAAGTGATTCACAGTATAACCTGAGCTAGAATATAGGTACAAATTGTTAAGCATTTGTCAACAAATTTCAATTCATATTTTTTTCATTCTACAAAAAAAAAGATTGAACAGATACCACCATTGTTTTATTTTTAATCTCTACTATGACAAGAACAGTGTCTCAGTTTGTAAGGGTTAAAAATTGTGTATCATTGTTTAGGACCTGATCCAGGACTATTGTAAGAAAGGGGCTTTCTGTGATAGAAATTGAGCTGTAGCTCAAAGAAACTCATTATTCAAATCCACAATGATATGATCTTCATTCTGTTTCTTGCATTGTTCATCATTCTGCATTATGCATTTGTGCTGTCTGTTTTCTTGAAAATGCAATCATTATTTCATATGCTTTCATTTTGCATTTAATTTCATTTGCATTCATTTTGCATTCCATTTGCATTTTATTTGTTTCACATGTAATCTTGCCCATTTTAAGGACTGTACCACATTTTGGGCCCTTTTCTAAAGGGTCAGTGACATTGTAGAATATCTTGAATTTTCCATTACACTTTCCTTTCCACTATACTTTTATAGCCACTTATGATGAAGGGATAAAACTTGGTATGCCATCACTAGATGATGTTTTGGATACCACATGATGTGACATGGGGAAACTATCTTCAGGGTGAAGGTGATAGGTCAACATAGTTTTGAGTCTGAATTTCCCTTCTGCTTTCTAAACTAGGAATTATTTTAGATAAATAGATTAATTGTGGTAAAATTACTTATTGTCACTAGATGTGTTGCATTCCACACTTGTGGTTTTATCCTCAAGAATTTTGGTCACAGGTCCATATTTTATGGTTTCTTTTGTTTTAGCTTTATATCATAGAGGCTATTTGACATACTGGGACAAACCCTGGTACACTGATTCTTCTAGGTTTGATTGCATCTCTTGTATCACATTCAGCTTTATATCATAGAGGCTATTTGCCGTACAGGGATGAACCCTGGTACACTGATTATTCTTGGTTTGATTGCATTTCTTGTATCACATTCAGCTTTTTGATCTTCATGGTCAAGGTCACTGATATTTTTTTATCCCTCTTTTCTGTACTTGTACTCTAATGCCCTTTGAGACAATGCTATGAAATTCATCTACTTCCCGTGTCTATTCTGTTGGCAGGAGATACAATTCCACTGAATTTTGAATCGATTTTAAGTGAAAGAAATCTGTTTAGTATGATTTACCAAGTATAGTCAAATCTCATTATATGAACACAAATGGTTGCCACTAAAACTGCCCCATAAAGTTGATTATCAGACTCATGGACTCAGTTTATGAAGGACTTTCAAGATAACATTCCCTTTTGTGATGTATAAAAGTAGTTTGGATACATGGAAATTGGATACAGGAAGTTAGATTTTATTGATAATTTCACACTGATATCATCATTGGCATTCAACCAATCATAGATCATTATCTGACTCATTCAGTAAGGTGATTGATGCAGTTTTTATCCTTTTGGACCTTTGTCTTTGGTAATGAAGAAAACCATCAAGCCTGCTATTTTTGTTTTAGAATTAAATATTTATAACCAGTAACATGTTGAAATTTATTTTCAAGGTTTTTCCAGACTCATTTTGAGAAATTCCTTGATGATGAAATTAGATACTTGTAAGGCAAGATAAAGGAATAAACCTGATTAAACCAAATGTTTCACCAACTGGATACTGGCATCAAGCTTGTTGTAGCCCATATGTAGAAATTATGAATAGACTGACCACATGGTGTACATTTTTGATTACAATTTCACATCTTGTTGATAAATGAAAGATTCTATGAAGTATCATGCATGAAAGTAAATTCCTAAATTTGTCTTCTATTCTTCCTTCATCATCCATTGCAGATTATTATTATATTCTTTTGCTGGAGATTTGTTCATGCCACCAGCAGATCCATTAGGGAGAAATGGACCTTCACTTGATGAATTCTTAAAGAAACCCAGGCAGACAAAGATGTGAGTATTTCCACTCTCCCACCCCAGCATTTTTGCCCATGTCATATTCTGTGGAATAGTTGTAAAATATTCAGTATGGACATTTGTCATGTTAATTCCCTACTGGACAACTAGACTGCAAAATGTGGTTTCCATGAAATCATGTGGTTGTCATGGGGCTTGTGTGTTGTAAAATGCAAGAGAGCTGGGAATAACTCTCCTTGTAGCGTTGAGGAGAGTTATTCCCTCTCCTCAGATATTCATGGCATCATCGTTTACAGTACATCATTGTTTATGGCATATCATCTTTTACAGTACATCATTGTTTACAGTACATCATTGTTTATGGCACATCATCGTTTACAGTACATCATTGTTTACAGTACATCATTGTTATGGCATATCATCATTTATGGCACATGATGTCATATATAAAATGGCGGTACCTGTTAACTTGTCAGTATTTGTGAAAGGCAACTACAGTGAAATCTGGGACAAAAATTAATATGTTTGCTCAGAAAACATCTGGAAGTCTTTGTTTTAAACAACAAGATTGGGGAGAGAAGTGATTGCAGCATGTTAAATTATGTATGTTAAATTATCTTCCAGTAATACATTGGTCTTAATTAGTACAGCTTAAGTATTTATAATTATAATGTATCTACATAGAAGTATGAAAGAGTGTATTCCATTTGAATTCATCCTTATCCATATCTAACCATGAAGATAAAGGTGCTCTAATAAACATTAATACCTTGCATAAATAACAACTAGGAGACCTGTAGGTTGCCTTGCAAATTGTCTTTTTATCAGAGATATCTGACTCATTATAACCATTCTCCTTCAGTTATATTCCCCAATCATATTACATTAGGAATATTAGTCTGCCACCTAAGTTCAATAACTGTTGCCCATTATCTCCCCTTGGCACCACCAGGTGTCACTAGTTTTTAGCTTTGCTGCTGTACAGGATAACCTTGTACAGTTTATCCTCAACAATGCATGCCATTTTTCAGTTCTGATTGACTCATCTTACATTCCTATTGGATTTATTGTGTGGATTAATCATCTTGTTGTAGGTTGTATACATTTTTTTTTTTACAGAAGACCATGTCACACCTTGCTGTCTTTGACCTCTGCAAGATCATTATGACTTAGCGCAACTTTGAATTTTTTCGCTTGCCCTGTTTATAACGGAGTTGGTTTTAGCAAATTTTTTAACATGCTGCATTGCTAATTTCTTTTTCTCTTCTCGTGTAATTTCAGTTGAATGGTCAACAAATTTCTTGAAATACATAAATTCAAAGCATATTCTATAAAGTTTAGTATGTGACAATACTTTATTGAGTCCTTTGTTGGTAATGGGAAGTATATTTATTTTAGCAATTAGTAATTTTTGAATCACTAATATATGCTTTGCTTTCTCTTCTTTTGTCTTTTCAGCAGAATGTCAATTAAGTGCTATATATGCAACTTCAGAGCATGGAAGTCTACCATGACTCCTGTTTATACTAAGTATACACTGTCTATAAACAGTCTATGATATGCAGCATCTGTAATATGTGGTCTGAGGAGTCTAGGCTACCATTTTAGATAGTTACATACTGATTTGCTAATCTATGCCATTGGATAGTTGCGTACTGATTTGCTAATTTATGCTTTGTTTTCTCTCCTTGTGTCATTTTAGGAGAAATGTTTACTAAATGCATGAAATGCACATTCAGAGCAATAGTCCATTCAGCATTGAAGGTAAGGAAAGCTGGAATAAGTTAAGGAAGCCAAACTACAGGTCATTGTTGGCAATACTGCCTCATTGGGGAGTATTCCCCAAATTTTGGCAGCCCAGTGGGCATAATTCCCCCTGCATGTCTGAGTATGGCCTTTGGGCCTGTAAGTCAGGGCGCATGGGGTTCCTGTTGGATCAGTTGGAACCACCTCTTTATACCACAGTTACTGGCCATCCAGTCATCACCAACCTCCACAGTGGGAGATCTTTTGAAAAGATGGCCAACCAATTAGTTTGCTTGCATTTCTGACTCTGGGGAGTGTTTCCCAATTTTAGGCAGCTCAGTGGGTGTAAATCACCCCACATATCTGTGCATGGTCTCTGGACCTTTAGGCCAGGATGCATGGGGTTGGTACTGGATCCATTGGATCTAATGCATGATAAAACTGTACGGTCCAGCTGTCATTGGCCTTCAGGCTATTCCAACATGCGGACCTTTTCATTGAATCGGTCCAGTCAACTATGATTTACGGGGATCTTCATGACAGATCCATTTATCTAACCATGCCCTTTCTATGATGGAGATTCAAGTGTGAAATTTTGTCTGTCCAGCCAGGCCCTTGGAGCGGCTTATACATTTGATAGCCAGATCATCTATACTGACAGCTTTCAGGCTGACCATTCACTGGACAAACCTGTTCACTACATGTCCACAAGGGAGAGCTAGTGATGTTTTCAGTGGAATGGTATCGAGACTTCATACCACCTGGTATGTCTTCTCCAGAGCTGCAAGTAGACCCAGATTGGGCCTTGATGCACAGTGAGTGTGATGGAACTCCTTCAGATTCACAATCTTTTACTTCATGCTCTGATCCGCCCAAGGAATGGACTGAAGTTTAGCTTTCAGGCCACTGTCAAGGACATTTACAGGTGTTGGCCAGTTCAGAATGCCCTCCACCCCCTACCACTACTCTTAAATAATCAGGTGGTGGAACTTCTGCAAGGACCACAATCCCTGGGCATTTATTCAGGGCTATTTTCTTTTTGAAAAACAAACAGCAAGTTGAGACCCATCATTGATTGGAGTCATCTCAACCAATTCAAGATGGAGACAGCAAGTTCAGTCCACCTCTCTGTTTGATGTGAAAGGTATGCTGTCAGTCTTGGTCTGACCAGCGAATTTTTTCACATCCCTATTCATCCCATGTTGCAGACATTTTCTCCATTGTGCTTACTGCAACACAGTTAATCAGTTCAAAATTCTCCATTTGGCCTCAACATCAACCCTTGGGGTTTTTTCAGAAATTATGGATTTCATTGTCATCCCATTGATGTCATGTACAGCAGCAGCAGCATACCTGTACAACATCCTCCAGAAACATAAGTTCTGTTCTACCCCAAGGCAGGAATGATCTCCTCTCCCTTTTAGATCATCCAGGCTTTCTAGTGAACTGGGAAAAGTCAGATCCCATCCATCCCAGAATTTTGTCCCTCTGGACATGCAATTTTTAACCAGTTGGAATCTGGTGCAACTTCCTTGGTTCACATAATCAGAACCATCAAGCTTATTGAGTCTGGTTCTAACAGGACTTGGATTTCAGTGAGAGACTTTTTACAACACCTTGGTTTATTAAATGCATCAGCGGACATGATCCTGCTTGGCTGTCTTCATTGTGAGCACAATGGTGCACCTTTTCAAGTCCTCTAGATCAAAGAGTCATGATTGCACCTGAGATTTGATCATTCCTGCTCCAGTTTGCAACCCAGGTTGGCTGACCATGGAATCCCTGCAGGAGAAACTCCAGGTGGAAATAATGGTAGGTACCGATGCCTGTGTGCACGGTTGGGTTGCCCATATGTTGCCAACCTTTAATACTGTCAGCGACACGTGCGAGCCAGGGGAACAGCCTCTACACATCAGTATCCTAGAAATGAAGGCTGTCATCAAAGCCTTTAACTTCTGAAAAGTTATCAGTGTACAAATCAGACACATTCCAGGCAGGCTTAATATCTAGGTCGACACTATCCAGAACAGGTCAAGTCCTTCACACGGAATGGTCTCTCCATCAATTGGTCTTTACTTGGATTTTCGCACTTTTGGGATGTGCGATGATCAACCTCTTTGCGATGACATGGAGTCACAAGCTACCCACCTTCATTTCTCGAGCTCCAGACCCAAAAACTTGGGTTGTGGATACACTGTCAGTCATTTGGGAGGTGTTTTGGGCATTAGGCCTCCTCTCTGACAATGCTGATACAGAAAATAATCCAGAAGTTAGAGGGTCAGAATGGCAAGATGATTCTTATAGCCCCTATCAGATGAGACAAGTCCTGGGTCATCAGTCTACTTGTTCTAGTGATAGATATGCTCAGAAAAATTCTAGCCAACCTGAATTTTCTCCAGCAACCATGGTCATGGTTGGTCCTTCCCTGCCTGGACTGTCCTTTTCTGCAGAGAAAAAAGTAGGCCACTTGAGGGATTGAGGCATGCAGAGGGACGATGTAAGTATGGCACCAGTCCCAGAAAACACCACTTTCCCTTGTAAGCCTTCAGAGTGGATGGTCTTCTTGCTTTCAAGATATCCACACAATCAAAGGTTCAAATTGTTTGTCTCACAAATACCTTGCCATTGGAGCAGCCTGGTTAGTATAAATTGTTGTAAACATTATGTTTGGGTAATATAATTTTTTATGACTGTGAAATACTGATACATACAAGCTCAGGATGCAGTTAAAAAAGTATGTGTTGGCCACTTACAGTGCATGCACTTTACCCCTTCATGTTCTGGAAAAAAAGTCCGGTAAAAATTTTAGTAATAGGTCTCTCCATATGTATACAGTGCAGCTTATGTAGATTGTGAAGTTCCACTTTACCATTGTGGAATGCAGGTGTCCACTAACAATAAAATACATTCATGTCAAGTATATCAGATTTCACTCTCTGACAGAAGTATTTTGAAGTGCAATCAGTGAAATAACTTTATGGTGATATATCACCAGATAAGACTCTTGGACTTCAGCACAATGTGGCTTATGTAGCAAAATTTTTACCAAAAGTTGTTAAAGATTATATGTGTTTTACCTGTTTCTTTTATTTTATATACCCTTTACAGAATTAAAAAAGATATCTATTTTTATTTTTTATCCTTCACATTTAAAATTTTTGGCAGGGTTTCTCTTCACAAAGTTTTTGTGCAGTTCATTTTTTCATTTTGTGAACTTTATATTTAGTTCACACTGTATAGCCACTATTGTGCTGATATGCCATAAACAACCACTACATACATATCACATACATATCGCAGTGGACTTCCATACATCTTCTTGAAGTTTACTCAACATTTCTTGCAATATTTTTCATTCCAGCCTGGAAAATCATAACTCTAAATGTACAAATTCAGTGAAAATATTTTCACCAAGATTATTTAGTAGATAAAAGGTCTTGTATTTGAAGGGTTTGAGCTCTGCTGAAAGTATGATTCCCACAAATTCCATCAAAGTAAACAAATGTATGATTGCATTCAGATGTGAATTCATTTATAATGGACTCCTATCCCCTTATACTCCTACATTACAAATAGAGTGCTTTGTTCTGTTCAAGATTGTATGCAATCCTGTGGAATTCTTTTTTTCATTTATTTATCTTTGGTAAGTTTCTCTCAGTTTAATTATATATCATCTTTTGAATACCAAAAATATAACTATTACTGCCCAGCAGATTTGTTTTAAATTGTAGTGCTGAAAACTATTTCCAGATTTCTGCATTTTACACAATACATGGATTCTTGATTTTAAAATACAGGCTAAAGCCTTCTTTTACAGGATAGAAACATTCAGCTAATTCTGCTTAAACTTAAATTTCTCAAATACTTCAGCAGAATTTCACATTAAATCTTATTATTTTTGAATGAAGTTTAGCATGCTGTTTGTGATTGAATGTCTGAATCTAAAAAATATGACACTTTGAAAGGGTATTTTTGGTTTGGATGGATTTAAACCCTCCAGGTTTTATGGCATTGTGTCCATTTCCTTTTACAAAACATCCTTTGGGGCTATGGGTGGCAGAGTGGTCTAAGGCACTCACCTTTATAGATCACTGACATGTCACCTCTGTCCTCACGGGTTCAAGTTGAGGGCTTGGCCATCATGGGTAAGTGAGAAAGTTTGCCACACTGGCTTCTTGTGGGTCAGTGGTTCTTCCTAGCATTTTCCTGTGTTCTTCCTCCACTAATCAAATGTACTGTCCACCATCAAAAGCTTATCACAAGATGAAAAATGGCATTAAACACATAACAACTGACAACAACCAAAAATAATTTGTATTACTAATAATATTTCCAAATTTTATGCCCTGACTTATCTATTCTAGCTGAAACATTGATCTGAGTATCTCCGACTTCATACATTTTCATAGATCTTACACATTTACTAATAGCTCTTGCTAAACCATTCTGGTGGCTTAGTTGTTAGAGCATCTGCCTCAGATGTGGGAGTTTGCAATTTTTGATCCCCGGCCAAGTCATAACAAAGACTTATAAAAATGGTACTAACAGCTGCCTTGCTAGGCGCTCAGCATTAAAGGGTTAGTGTTAGGATTGGTCAGCCTGGTGTCAGAATAATGTGACTGAGTGGGACATCATGCTACATGTCTGCAGCATGATGCCACCATGCAAGACATCACTATAAACTGCCACACTGCAGACATTGTAGTGATATGACTGAAAATTTTTAAAGCTAGATTAAAAATCCAACACACACACACACACACACACAGACACAGACACACACTAGCTCTTGCTTTCTTGCACTGTTGAAAGGTGGCTTTGTAAGGTAAAATATTCCAGTATAAATCATCAGGAAGAGAATTGAATTAAGATAGTGTCATCATGTTTGTTCAGTTGCTTCTCATGGGTATCAGTAAATTGCGACCAAATGATTGATGGTCAGCATTATCTTTTGTGTTGCATAGGGTCAGTTAAAGTGTGGTATGGCAAAGAAGGCATAATGGGAACAATAGAATTGACAGTATGCTTTAATCTCCCCAACAGCTTAATGACCTGTGGAGAACATTTAGGTACATGAATTATGTATTGAGAATAACATACCAGTAGCTTTGTTCCTAATCTTATCACTATTAATCAAAAGAAATCATTGAAGATATTAAACCGGTATTTGTACTGCCTTATGAAAAATTGTAGATACTTTGGGTAAGTTCTTCTTAAGAAACCATTATCAGTTTGAAAATGTGATTAATCGATGTGAAAATGAATTTAGTAAATGCTTTTGCTTTCTCAAAACAATGTTTGTTTTTTATGTTTCAGTCCATTAGGTTATATGAACAGGGGAGGCAATCAGCACAGTCCCAGGAAGTATGATATGCCCCCACCTGGATACCAGAACATCCCCCCTCCTGGCTATAACCCAGTTGATGGTACCTTCCATCATGGTGAAAACTTCCCACAAGGTGGCACCAACAGTATCCAACAGAATTTTAGTGCAGCAAAATGTCAGATGAATCATATTAATAAGGGAAATGCACAAAAAGTTCAAGGGCAAAAACAGCACAGTCAGAGGTCATATGATACCACAGATGGTCCTGTGAAAGGCAAAAACAGTCGTCCTAGGTATCATTCTGCATCATCAGGTCAGAGTGCAAGGTCACAGGAAATTACAGAAAAATTGTATAGAGAACTGAAGCAAATATTTCCAGATCCTGCTCAAGAAAACACAATAAAATCTGTGCTCAGTAATCACAGTGATGAGTCTGATCCCTCAAAATTGGCAGCCTATTGTACGAGTGTTCTTTTTGAATGACAATAAGCTACAGATAATTAATACCTTGTCAGAATGTTTTCCTTTCATGAAATCATATGTCCTATAATAATTTTATTTCCTGGTTATTTAATGATTTAGGTTTATATGCCAGTATCATAATTGTTGTTGATGTAATATGTATGATACTGCAGTGGCCCAGCTGGGCATAAACACAGATGCACATGTGTAACATTGAAACATCAAGAAACCATGTTTAACATTTCTTGGAGAGAAAACTTTACTGTGCCTCCCTCCCTGCTCCCTCCGTGTCCCCAGATAGTGCTTATAACAGAAGACAGACTAGCTGCACCCCTGCTAAAGATTCTAAATGTATTTCGCAGTTATTTCACTTTATTATTCTCTGGTTTTATCAAATAATCAGTATTTTTCATCGTTTGATTAATGTATTCATACATTTGTGGTTATTCTTAATTTTGAAACTCGTCCAAAATAATTCCAATCTTTTCTTTACCAAGGCTCACAAGGATGTACATTATTGACTTGTTTAATATATTTTATTTAACATGCAAGGTTGTTTAAGATCCTCCATTTATGATGGAGATTTTTTAGAAAAAGTTTCACATTCATTTGACAATATTTATATTGAGAAGCACAGACTGACTTCAGAACTTAGTTTGTGCATCCAGTTTTAAAAAATTTATTTCTTTTTGATTTATTGCAATATCAGAACATTTCCTTTTTAGCACATGTTGCTTTTCTCAGCATTTTCCATTAAAATTTTGCTATGCTGATGCCAAGTTACACTGTTTTGGTGAGGGAATAACACAGTCTGATCCAAGTCGTGAAAAGTGCTAAGACATATTGTAAGGTATTGAGCATTTCAGTCTCATGTAATTTCTGATATGAAGTTAAGACTTTACAAAAAAATAATTGTCAAATATTTAGATTTTAGAGAAATTATCACATTTATATACATTTCTACTTGTGATTCCAGTGAAGAAGTTGTGGTGAAAATTTGTTCAGGTAAATCCAATTGTACATAATAGGAGTCACATCACTTCTTTCTTAAGGTACAATTTATTGGAATGACTAAATCCTTTAAGCTACAGATATACAGCTGATATTACTGTCTGATTTCTGAAATCGCTGTCTGATATCTTCATGTACACACTGATACCACTGTCTGATTTCCTCAGATGCATATATTGTATCATTATTTACCTCTGATATAATTTGAGTTTTCTATTACTTAATACCCATATCATTGACCCAAACTCAAGACAAAGAAATATTGCATATTTTTCAAAATGTAAATAAAATTACAGTTGAATTTAAAAATTAGTTTTAGTTCATTTATCAGTTGAAACTCATTAAGTATAGTTCTAATGCAAATGTAATTAATAATGGTCATTTCTGTAGTTGTACATGTATTTACAGCTTACCTAATTGAAAAAATTGCCTTGAAATTGACAAATTTATACATATTTGGGCCTGACTGCAAGAAAATAATGTGTTTCTTCAGACACCTGTACTTGTTAAACTGTTGAATGACAATGTAGATAGAACTAATGTAGTAGAGATAGAACAAACTGCTAACATGTATGTCTTTGGAACTTGGAAAGCTGTTTAATTGAGGAATTTGATTTAACCATAAAATACCAACAATAATATTGAGAAAGTTTGCCAATAATATATAAATTATATCTAATGACTTTGAGACATGGAAAATATACATTCATTTAATTTATGCAGCAAAACTTCATGGGAGTAACTGTGTTACAGCAAAATGCATGGAGACCTGGATATTCCCTTGGTTATTTTTAGAAACTATGAAATACCACGTGTCTTATGTTTAGTTTCAATATTAACAAATTAGGATGCTTGAGGTTCAGATTTTTAAAAATTTAAAATGTAGATAAACTCACAAATACTGTTTGATCACTAATAATAGTGAGCATTTTTAGAGCCTGAATTTATGTATCTTAATTTGCAGGGTTGCATATAGGATTAGCAATTGTGAAAATTGCAACATAATTGCAAATTTATTGCATAATACTTTAATTTTAACAGGCATAGATGCACAAAAATAAAGGATTGGGGAAACATTTTTATGTATCATGCATGCTTTATTTCAAAGAAATGTAGAAATTACCTATCTTGCTCCTGTATGGAGTTGCTATTGTGGACTGCTGTTTCATTTGGTTGAATAGTGATGTTAACTGAGGATTGACAAATTTGCTTGAACTACCAGTTGTGTTAGTTTTATGAAACAGATGCATCAAATCACAGGGTTGAATGTGATTAGATATATTTGTTTCATTAAAGAAATTCCACCCCTAGTTCAACCAACTTTGACGTTCTTCGAGTACCACAACTCTTGAAAAAACTGAAAATGGCAGTCAACAGAGTTGAGAAATGCAACTGCTAGATTGTGCCTGGATTTACTCGAAAAGGATAAAAGCATCAGAGTAATTATAGTGTGAATAAAAGCAATCATACTCCAGGCTGTACAACAGTATGAATAATGAGTAATTATAGTATTATAGTATGAATAAAAGCAATCAGACTCCAGACTGTACAATAGTTGAATATGAACTGCTGACTGTCAGTTATTTTTGTAAATTTGGCCTCCAGTTTTCTTGTAAGTGCTATTAGAACAAAACTCCATGACATTGATTATTATGGCAGTAAGAGATCAACTTCCCCCACCACCAGTCATATGTTTTGGAGTCTGACTACCATCATCTAAGCACCAGCAGATCACGATGTGTGATGTTTTGTTCTATCAATGAATTGGTACTGGATGTGTTGATGGAGATTCTGTATTTCAGTCATGGCATAGTTAAGACATTCACTGTTGTTTCAAAACATAAGAATGAACACATGATTGATTCACTGTATGCAGGAAATGCAGTCAGGTTACAGTTTTTTACTGACTGTATGAAGGAAATGCAGTCTGGTTACAGTTTTTTACTGGCAAGTGTGACAAAAACCCCAAAACTTTTAAAACATGAGCTAATGAAAAGAATATGGATTTTACTTGTCATGTTGTAGCACCACTAAAGAAAAGGCATAAATTGTGACACTCTTGTTCTGCTTTCATTTTTGTTATGTTTTAGGCCCTATTTAGAGGCCCCAACTCATTGTGGAAAATCTCATCTTATTCTGATATGAGTCAAATAATTACAATTCCCTGAAAGAGACTCATAGGTAATTGTTATCATACTTCCCAAATTGGTAAAATTTTGGCAGATGAACATCCATCTCTATGTGGATGAACAGATTCTTATCAAATAATGGGTGTGAAAATGTCACTCAGCATTTCAACTGTTAGTAAAATAAATGCACTTACAACATTCATGTAGCTTTAAAATTATAAAAAAAGTTAGTAAATCATCTGGTTTCATAGCCTGAAACTGTTGCTTACATTGCTGTTAGTGATGACTTGTCATCAAGTCATTGTGATCTCAATCAAGTTATGATGATGTAATAACAGCCATGGGTTTGAGGGCAGTTCAGAATGACCAGTATTTACATACAAGTTTTTCCAGGCTTGCAGTCGAGAGGCAGACGAAGTTTCAATTGACCCCAACTAAGACGACCTCCCCACCCCTTTTTAACATTTACTTAAATTTTAGATGTAACCATGAATTTGACAGTTGACCATGGTCATAATTAACTTACATAGTGTATATAAATGGCAACCAGTCTATAGCTTGAGTAGATCACATTGTTCCATTTTCTGACAGCTTTTCCCAATTGAATTGTAAGGTTTTTATGATGGAGAGAGAAGATTGTAATGAATAATATTGATAATATTGACCCAGATCTCTTGTCTCATCATCTCATCTACACTCTTTGTAGTTATATGGAGGTTGTTTACAGGCACATATGAAAATTTGCTACTTGCACAGATTTTAACCAGATTTGAGATTACATATTCACCATGGCAGCTTATGATTATGGTTTGCTTCTGTTGTGCAGTTACCTTGTAACACAAATGAATGACCTTCATACATACACAGATACCTTGTAATATAAATAAATCACCTTATTGGTAAACCCTTTGTAGGAAAAAAAAAAAAAATTGGTCTTGAGAAATCAAAATTCGAAGGGAGAGTTTCATGCTCCTTATATTTTTTGCGTGTTTGTGGCTTTTATGTTGTATGTGTGGTATAAAAAAATGAGCATCTTATATTATGTTTTTCTATCTATCCATTATTCATCTATCCACAAATTATAAAATGTTTTTGCATATATATTTGACCAAACCCTTTCCTGAAGGATCTGCTTTGTGGGTAATGGTGGAATAATACTGATTAAGTTTATACTTAATCAGTGAAAATATAATACTTTTTTATGCAACATTATGGACCATGAGACTCAGAAATACACCACTCACCTTATGATGTCACCTTCATAGTTATGTAATTTGGTTAACTGCCTATTATTAGGTAGATACAGACTTGGAATGTGTGTCTGTGTTGTGGGGGGGGGGTCAGTTAAATCTATTAAATGTTCAGAGACTTCGTAATATGGCCAGCCTGAAGCTCTTTACACACTGGATATTAATCGGTCTAAATTTATGCAACAGAAATATAAAATACTTGTTGCTTTCTGTATTCTTAACCCAATGAAGTTAATCAGTTTATCACTGAAAGACTTATCCAACTAAAGGTTTTGCTGTGAGTTTTGTGATTTGTGGTCAGTTAATAGCAAGGACTTGCATATGTATATATTTAAATTTAAATAGTTCTTGTAAAAGTTTGCAGTCATGTCACATTTTCCTATTTCTCAAATTATTGGTTCTGTATTTCAAAAATATTCATTTGCAACTAATAAAACACACTTGTAAGGTTAATATTGAAATCAAGATTCTCTAATAAAAGGTGGATTAAAGTTTTACAATGATCAGTGGGGTATTTATTATGATAAATTATACATGATAACATGGTAGCCTAAAGTATATTGTAAAGTTATATACTGAACTCTGTGATGATTTTTAATCAGGAAACAAATTAGTCCTCTTACTGTAGAAATGGTCCATTATGTCAATGGGCCTTCAATAAAATTTGATGGCCAAGCAGTTCTTAATGTTTCCCTTGGACAAATCAAATGCAGTTTTTGGATGCCATTAAAATTGAATTCATATAAAGTGCATCCGTTTTAATTTTGTTCTTGCAAAATCAGAATAACCAATCCAACAAATATCTTTGCTGAACTGTGATATTAGTACTGTATATACTCGCTTATAAGATGAGTTCAACTGCAGACTACACAGACCCAGATCTACCATTGCATAATGCAATGGCAGATCTGGGTCTGTACAGTTTGTTAAGAGTAATCAGTAGAACAAACAACATACATGCTGGTCTGCCGGCACGTTATGCTAGGCAGATCAGAATCTTTGTTGATTGCAATTGGATTTGTCTTATAAGTGAGTACATATAGAAGTATCACTTTATACCTCCCATTAGGATATACCTTCCATTAACAACCCAATTCATACCTAGTCTTGCTGTTAAAAAAGATATTGTACTTTATTTATGTAATTTTCATGACTCCCATGGCAGTTTCACTTAAGATCCAGATGCCTAGGACTTGGAATATAAATGAGGCAAACGAATCTATGGCAGAAATATTCTGCTTGGGTTTCTTACTTGTTTCTATCATTGCATGTGAAATAATGTGTACTTCCACTTGGTACAGCTAGTTAGTGTATTTGTTATTAAGACATTATTTCAATTATATAACCACATTCTGGACATATCTTTTTAGGGCTGTTCCATTAAAACATACATGTGACCCAGGGAAGGCACTTTTAAAGTGGGCCACTGACCTATAGATGCAATTTAGAATTTTCTTATCATTTTAATATGAACTTTGTGAAATCAAAGTATCCTGGCATTTACTTAAAAAAAAACTTCCTTCCCTGGGTACCATATATGTTTAATGGAACATCCCTGACATGTTTTGAACAAGTAGTGATCCTCCTTTGTTGTTTCATTTTTCCTGAGATATCCTTTAAATGACTTAGGCTTTATAGATATTGCATCTTTTATGTATTTTTATACACCTATGTTTGGATGTATCATGTTGTTGTCAATACATAGATCCAATCATGCATATGTCTGCCAGTCTGCTCACATCTGCTTGTCAGGGTCATAACTTTGCAATGGTTGAAGGAATTTTCATGAAACTTTGCCTAATTATATATAACAAATAAATGGTGTGATGGGCAGTATATTGGTCAGGGGATCACTAGCCATGTTGTGTGATAATATGTACCATTATGATTGTCTCTTAGTGAGGTGTATCATGACAGTACTGCATACAAGGGTAAACTGAAATATATACAACTGAGCCAGAATACCTTCTTCTCTCTGAGTATCAGTACTTTACATTTTCAATTGTTGATGTGGTCCACTCAAGACAAAAATAGAAACATAATAAACTAAACATAGCATGTGCTAATGTTACCTTTGGTAGGGGGTAATAATACAGATGGAATAAATATTTTCCGGAGTGAATCAAAACATAGATATAGTATTTGAAAAGGTCTTTTGGAGATTATTAATTGCTTTCTCCTGCTGGACAAAAATTCTTTGAAGTTCAAAAGAATGTAGCATTTAAGCAGGTAGTTGTTACAGTTTTGTATGCATTTTGCATGTGGCCTTGTTGTTTAATTCATTCAAGGGAATATAAGTGTTATTTAGTTTCTGTTTCATTGTACTGTCAGTTGTCCAGTATTCTGTAGTTTGAGTCTGTATAATGGTACACTATAACATGACACACTATTGTTAGTGTAAATATTGTGATTCTTCAATGTACTGATGCACTATCACATGATACACTAATGTTAGAGTGAATATTGTGATTATTAATGTACTGATGATATCAAACCACCTTTTTACCATAGCAAGCCCTCCAGTTTCAAGGTCATGGTAACAGCAAGGGAAAATATAATTGTGTAACTTTCTCTATGTACAGAGTAAAACATTTGAACTACTCAAATATTTATGAATAAAACTTCAGTTATATAGCAGAGCCACATCCTGTGCATCAAGGTGAAATTCATAGGACGGGAAATAGCACCTCTGACTTGTCCAGAATATAACTTTTGAACCATTGAAATGTCTTAATGAAGTTTTAACAGTATTATATCATAGTGGACAGTGTGTCATATACTACAGCCATGCCCTCTGCCTTGATTTCAAGGTCATGGCAAGGGAAACTATAAATCAGTGACCACTATCCATGCATGGATATAATTTTTAAAACTGTGAAGATATTTTAATGAAACTTAAGTCTATTGTAGATTTTGATGGCATATTGTGTATTCTCAGTCATAAAAAGAACTATTTTAAGTTAGTGCCAGGTTTCCTTATTCAAGTTGTCTGCTTTTAATCCCTACAAATATTTTGATGAATCTTTATCAAGGTCAGCATCATATTATACAACAGTTAAGTGCCTAGCTCAAAAGGTCAAGGTCCTTAGTGTGGAAGAAGTCATAAGGCAGATGTATTATATACCTTTTGTGGTACTTTATTTGTTTTATGACAATGGTAGTGCATATAGTGTTACCCTTGTATGCCCTTCACACCATGGTTAAGTTTTGTATTTAGGTCCATTTCAGAAACTGTGATGGGGCATGTGTTTTATGATACTTATTGAAAGAACCCATGATATATTTTTAAATGGTAAATAGGTAAGTGATGTATATTATGACAGAGATCTCTTTTATTCAGACTAGTCTTAACAGTTTTTTATAAATGTTATTGAGAACTACCTTTAAAAATATATTGGCCAGGCTTGTGTCATTTGTGTGATACATTATGTAATGGACTTCTTGTATTCTGGAGTTGTGCTGGTCATGTGTGGTAGACTATAAATATACGTGCAAAAGTTTATATCTTTTTGACAAATTTTATTTTGCAGCAGGTGTCTTTTTAGATCTACTGATCATAGATCAGAAGAGTCTATGGGATGGTCTTTCATCCCATGCCTATTCATTAGCACAAGTTTGTTATTGCTGCTAAATTACATGGAGGACTGCCATGAAATTTGACACACATATTCATTCCAGTGTCTAGTTGGTCCTAAAGTAACATGGTGCAGCTCATATATCTGATAGGGCCACCAGAACAACCATCTTGAAAATCTTATTATCAATACTTCTCCCAAGTGGAACATCATATCAGCATTGGGTTTTCACTAAAAGACTGCTCATGATGTCTAGTTGATCCTAAATGAAAATGGGGCCCCAAGTGGAAGAGTGGTCTAAAGCACTCACCTTTACATATCACTGATGTCTCACCTCTGCCCGTATGGGTTTGAGTCTTGTCATGGCCTAAATATGTATGTGAGACAGCTTGGCAATAGTTCCCCATGATTCATTTTTGTGGTTTTCCCAGGGTTTTCCCAGGATCTTCCTCCACTGAATATACTGTTCTGTCATGTGCTAAAAATTGGTGTTAAACCCATAAACACCAAACCATCCTAAATGAAACTCGTTCCAATCAGACAACCAGTATAGCTGACAAAGTGGTCATTTTGAAAAATTTGTTATTGCTACTCCTAAATGGATGGTCATATCAACATGGGGGTTTCACTAAAAGACTTCTTATAATGTTTAATTGGTTCTAAATAAAAATGGTTTTGATCTGATATCTAAGATGGCTACTGTTACAGCCATGTTGAAAATGACTCTGAAAAGTCATATTGCGGTGGGGTTTTCATCAAGAGATTTTTAGTATGTCCTAACTGAAAAATGGTGCCAATCTGATGTCCAGTTCACATCAACCAGCTGGAAAATCTTGTTGTTTTCACTATATTCATGAAATGATGGTTGTATCAACAAGAAGTTATCATTAAAAGACATCTGATGACATCTAGTTGGTCCTTAATGAAAATGGTGATGATTTGACGTTCATTGTGGCCACCACAGCAGTCTTCTTGAAAATCTTTTTATTGCCACTTCTCCTGAACAGAAAGTCATATTGACATAAGGTTCTCACATTAACATAGGCTTTTCACCAGGAGCCTTCTTGTGACATCTGGTTGGTCCTAAATGAAAGTGGTACCAATCTGAAGTTCAGCTTCCACAGTGGCCGTTTTGAAATTCTTGTTATTATTACTCCTCCTGGATGGAAAGTCATATTGACATCATATTTTCACATGAAAACTTCTTCTTGTGTCAAGTTATGCAGATATGGAAATGGTATCAATCTGATATCTGATATGGATGTCTCTGTGGTCAGCTTGAAAACGCATGATGACTTATTCTTGTGAATGAATGGTAATAACAGTATGAGATTTTCACTAAACACTTCTTAAATTGTTTTGTTGATCCTTGATTAAAATGTTATCTGTATTTCTTCAAATGGATAGCTACATCAACACGGGTTTTCACACAATAGACTTCTTATGATATCTAGCGTTCCTAAATGAAAATGGTGCCAGTTATATGTCCATTATAGCTGTCACAATGTCTGTCTTGAAAATCATTTTAACACTCCCCCAAAATGGATGATCATTATGAAAATGTGTTTTCACCAAAAGACTTATATGCTGTCTACTTTGTCCTAAATATAAATGGTGCATATCTGATATTTATTATGCCCACCACAGCAGCTAATTTGAAAATCATGTTATCACTGAAGAATATTGGCGATGGTTTGAACACGTGGCAGTAAAAAAGAAGAAATGGTCTCACCCTGAATTCCAGGAAATTTGTTTTACCCAGTTGACCATCAGTACCTATATGGTATAATTTGTTTCATGTATTTTTGAAAAGATACCAGAATTTACTCAGTATCTCCTGTGTTATTACAATTATCAATGTATATACAGTATGTTTATCTTCGGAATAGGTATTTTGAAGATTTATATTTGGAAGTAAGTACTGTGCGGTGAAGAGGTTTATAACTGTTGAAACCATTCTTTAGATCAGCTTCTAGATTTAATGTCAGGGTTTATCGCAGATAATTCATTTTGGGGTGTAAGAATTAATCTAACCATTTTTGAAAGCATGGAAATTAACTAGGATAATTGAAGCAGTTCTGCAAACTGCTTTTTTTGCTGTCCACTTAGGATGTTGTGTGTTTAGAAATGTTTTGTATTTTTTCCTCACCATGAATTAGTCAGTCTTATCAGAGAAAGAATTTTAAAAATTCACAGAGAAAAGTATTTTTTCGCAGTCATTAAAAGACATTGATGACATTATGGTCAGGAAATGTAATTCACTATTTTTTTTCACTCATTAATCTGGTGGTAGGATTGCCACCATTTTTGTAGGAGACCCCATTTCAAATCACACAACATGCTTTTGTTTTATTTGAATTTTGTATTGTTTATGTGCTTTTCAGCTTGAATTAGGAAAGAGAAGTATGTTACTGCTGATATATTCCATGCAAATAACATAACACAGCTGATATTATTCTGTGAATCTGTTAATTCAGTTTGTTAAGACAGTTTGTTTGAGCATGAGACAAAAAAGAATATTAGCTTGTTCTGAGTGAACAACATGTTTCTTTTTGGTGAAAATCTCTGGTGTTTTCACTTTTGGTTTTGCCACTTTTCAAAAATAATGAGTGTTTCATCTACTGAATGAATTGTATCCATTATTAACTCAGTTGAAGCAAATATTCTCCATGTATAAGGTAAACTCATGTACCATATTTTTCCAGTGTACAGTGTTTATTCATCCTGTGAAGCATGTCGGTCCAGATCTGTTCTAACTTAAATGTGCCAGCAGTTCAGTTCAAATAATTTGTAAAACAAAAATGATAGTGCTTTACAGTATTTTTGAAACACCACAATTGATTAAGAAGGGGGTCTCTTGTATTGATGAGGTTGTATTACAGGCACAAACATTCCTACAACAAGGCAAAAAAGTTAATATTTGTGCCACTCAAGACTTTTCTAATTTAATTATATATTAATGTACATATTCAAAGCAATGAATGTTTTTTGGAGGCTGAAATCTTGTCTCGGCTTATTTTCTGGAAGACAGTCGCCCTACTGTACAGTGATCTCACAGGGTTGGTGAGTGGGTAGGCTGACAATAATGCCTATTCACAACAATGGTCTGACTGTAATATCTCTTAAGTGGGGTGGGTGGGTTGTCTAAGACCAATGCCCATTCACAACAGTGACCTCACTGTATAATATCACTCAGGTGTGGTGGGTGGGTAGGCTGAGAGTATTGTCCATTCACAAAAATAGCCTCAGTGTTTATGGATGTAAAGATGGGGTGGATGGGTAGGCTAACAGCAGTGCCCATTCACAAGAATGGCCTCACTGTTTATGGATGTAAATATGGGGTTGGGTGGGTAGGCTGACAGCAGTGCCCATTATCAAGAATGGCTTCGCCGTTTATGGATGTAAAGATGGGGTTGGGTGGGTGGGCTGACAGCAGTGCCCATTATCAAGAATGGCCTCACTGTTTAAGGATGTAAAGATGGGGTTGGGTGGGTGGGCTGACAGCAGTGTCCATTCACAAGAATGGCCTCACTGTTTATAGATGTAAATGTTTATTATATTCAATATAATTCCATATATTATTTTATTTACTGTTTTCCTAGATTAATACAAAACATTTGCTAAAAATTGCTTTTCAGACTGTATGGTTTGCCTCTACAAAGTCTAACATTTTATTTTCAGCCAACCAAGTTGCTTACATTTTTGTGTACCTGGTAGTTGAATTTTTTGTATAGTATGAAGAACTGATTATGACAGTGTTGTCACATTCTATTTCATTCATGTCTATAGTAGTTTTAAACAAAAATGAATGAATTGGTCCTGTGTTTAAATTTTCATATATGAACATAGAATTGGAACACCACTCTTCCTAATTCTGTAAACCTGAAAGAGAATTGGATGGCATTCAATTCAGTGGTTTACAGGACTCATGGTACTAAATCAGTTCCTATAGTAAACCTATGCAAACACCATAATATTAAAAATTCAGTAACTTTAAATTTCTGAGTGCCCTTGATCAAACCTATATTTAATAGTATAGATGCATCCTAGATGACAGTTTCTGTGTAGAGAAAAGGATATGAGCTGCGACATTTTCTGGACCTGCATGTGTTTGAAACATGTTCTTTTTCAGTTCTGCACCGAAGAGTCAGGTTCTAATTTCAGTAATGAGTGTTCCAAACTCAAGACTGTTAAAGGACTGAATTTTCATGAATTAAACAATGTATCTTTTTTTTCACTTATAGGTAGGATAATCTCTCAAAAGATTCTTTTTACTAATATCTATCTTCCATTATCAACCAATTCTGGCCAGCCAAACCCATATATACTCTATTTTATCTTCTCCCATTTGTCCATACCGTTAGTACCGTGTGTCCTACATCAAACCAGGACAAAATGTTTGCTAGAAGTAGGGGTACCATTCATAAATGGAATGGCCCAATTGTTTCCTGTATCTGCAGGTGTGATGAGACTTATTTTTGGTCCAAGAGATAAGACAGAATGATAATCGGATTGTATAAATGTATTGCTGTAAAAATAGTCATGAAAAGAAAGTTTGATTTAATCAGTATAACTAATTGACTGCTTTATTTATAAGCATCATCATTGGTATAAATCATTTGTTTCATTTTTTTCTTCTACATGTGTTTTCATCCTATGACTGCTGTGAAGTGTATATTTATTTCAGATTGCATGTTTAAGAATATCAGCATTGGAATGTGCAGCAAATCCATTGAAGTATGCAAGTTCTGGCTAGTCGAAGGAATATATACACTGGCCCATCATTAGTTATGTGTTCTGCATTCATCTGTTAAAACTTTTATATATTAGTTGCTTTTGTGTGTTGATAATTGGTATCTTACATGCTCACTTAAAAGTTAAGTCCAAATGCAAATGGCACAGATCTAGATATACATACATATGATGTGCTAGTAGATCTGGGTATGTACAGTTGATGAGGGATAATTAGTGGATTAAAGAGTATAAACCACGATTTGCTGCTGCATAATGCAATGACAGATTAGGGTCTATGTTGTTTGCATATGTACTCAACTTGTAAATGAGTATATATGGTATGGCCATTATGGTAGTGTCACAATGTGAAACATGTTACCTTACAAAGGTTCTAATACACTGTCTCAAGATACATTGTCACAGTGTCAAAAATGTTCAATTATAAAGGTTCAGATACAGTATGGGTCAAGATACATTGTAAGAATATCATACATGATACATTACAAAAGCTATAACACATATATAATGCTATATTGTCACGATATTACATTTCAAAGGTTCTAATAAAATGTGTCAAGATACATTGTCACAATGTCAAACATGTTACATTTCAAAGATTCTAATAAAATGAGTCCAGATACATTGTCACAATGTCAAACATGTTACATTACAAAGGTTCTAATACAACTTGTGTCAAGATACATTGTCACAGTGCCAAGCATGTCACATTACAAAGGTTCTAATACAATCTGTGAAAAGGTAGATTGTCACAATGTCATACATGTTACCTTAAAAATGCCCCGATTCAACACGAGTTAAGATACATTGTCATAATGCTACACGTTACCTTACAAAGGTTCTAATGCAATATTTATCAAGCTACATACTTTGTGCCAATTCTTTTGATGAGCAGCTTATGTGGAGCCCAATGAGCATTTGCTCTCTGACCACTGAAATAAATGTTCAAAAAATTTCATTGTCAGTTTTATTTTTAAAAATATATTATGGATATTTTGGTTTTACATAACTGAGCTGTCCCTCATAATAATTGCCATTGGTGCCATACAGTATACTGCCTTATAATGAGATCACCTTATGATGAAATACATTATTCTTATAATTTGCTCCCACTTAAATGGGATCCATGATCATAATGCCTTATTAAGAACTGTGGGCTTTATAGTGAGAGAGTGCTATATTAAATAAAGAGTCTGGAAATTCAGTAACTTAATTTACCTTTTATCCACTGCTTTGGATAGAAAATCGGATATTAAATTCAACTTGTTGGTCCATCTGTTAATGTTCCATCCATCTGTGCTTCTGTTAGTCCATTCATTCCCCGCTAGTTTCAACATAATTACGACTTCAACTATTACTTAATTTTATCAAATTTGGTTTGCAACTTGAGTGGCTTTTACTTGGTGTATGGATGAATGCTGGCAATTTCTGAGTCAGAAACCTTGCCTTGGATTACGAGTCTGACGCTCTACCAACAGAGCTTCTATGGCTCCCTACATTAGAAATGTACCTAAACTCATTTGCTACCTTGCCATTGTCACCTGGAGGTATCTTCAGCAAAACTACACTTCTCTACATGCAGCAAAAGGTGGGGCACACAAGTTCCTGGAATTTGTTATTCGTATACTACCACCATAAGGTGGATCATATTATTTGAAATGTTGTCCATATCTCTGCCCATTGGCTTGGAGGGATTTATTCTTCTCCAATAACGTGATGTCTACTTTAATTCAGGTACTATAAATAACTTGTGTTTCTGATAACAGACAATTTTGTTTATTTAGGTCTAATGGCCTTGAAAAGTAATTGTATCTATATTAAGGGGCACAACTAAAAGTTCGATCTAAACGGAAATATACCTTTATATTGTCTGACAGCTTATATGTTAGAACAAAGTGTTTAGCAAGCAATTGCTTAAGTATATTTTGTCCAAATGTTTTATAAAGTTTTTAAATCTTCAGTGTTGAGAAATAAAAAAGAAAAGACTTTAGCATTTATAAATCAGAGTACACACATTTAAGGGGTATGTTGGTATTTACTTGGGTCCCACTCCTCAGATTTTTGTATTAGCCTAGCGCTGAATTTCTAAATGAAAAAAGTGAGTCCCAACATTTAATCTATGGTATCATATGTTAACGTAATTAGAGTATGCAACGTTTATGGTAATTTAAAAAAGATATTAGCTTTCAGTATGTACCGGATACAGTGGATATCTAGCTCGGTATACTTAACACAGGGTTCGAATGCGAAACTGCGCTCAAAAAGAATGTGCAAATTGACCTGTGTACGAAATTTTTAGATGAAATTACAGAAGTTTAACCACCCATATTTTTTTTTTTTTTTCATTTTATAAAGGAAGGCAAATTCAGGTATTATAATCTCCATTTGAGTGCAGTTGTAAGAAACTTGTCAGAGCAGAGACAGGGCAACGCTACCGAATTTGGACTATTTTTTAAAATTATTTTTGCTTGTTCAGAAGCTGAATTTATACGGATTCGGATAAATTCTGACCAAAAATGACGATAAAACTATAAGTTAGACTGAAAGAAAATTTTATTTTGGATCGCACGAGCTGCGAAATGTCCCAGTATTGGGCAGTTTTCACCGCAAAAATTGAAACTTATGCAACAACATACTTATAAGTCAGTGAAATTTTATGAAAGCTGGAGCGTTAATGTCATGTTCATACGAAGGAATAATATCAACATTTCACAATTTATGTTCGTCCTTGTGATTCAGTTTAATGTACAATAAGAATGTACTTTGATTATTCACACCATGGAAGACTCGATGATTGTCATATTTTCCTCCGTTAGCACACATCTATAATATTAGGAATTTCAGCAGCTGACCATCTACTTCACACCGCAGGTGAACTGTTAGTACTTGCCTGGTCATTTGCAGCTTTACAGACAAATCAAGGCAGCAAATTTGACATTTCATCGCATATTTTTAAAGAAAAATGGTCAAAACTAATAATTACAATAATTTCCCAATATAGCATATTGTGACTTTATGTTGTTGTTATTTCTTTGTTTTGGCACTTTGAATTACTGTCTTTCCGACTCACCTAGAGTATTGCTAAGTAGTTTATATAAATACAAACATTGAAATTGTTGAACTAGAGTAAATAGTGATCCTAGAGTAGATAGTGATCCTAGAGTAAATAATGACCCTCGAGTAAATTTGTAATCCTAGGGTAAATAGTGATCCTAGAGTAAATAGTGATCCTAATTTGCCGCTAATATTCAATGCGCACTCATTCATGTTTTGTTATTATGTTTATTCAGAGAATGACTCGTAAAATGTACGGTTATTGGTATATAAAAACTCAAAGAATAAAAGTTAACACTAATTAATGCTTACATTCACAAGATATAGCTAATTGATGTATGGATTTTTTGATTTCTTCTCGTCCTCCACCAATATTCACAAGGTTGCAACAATTTGATAACGTCCGTAAATTTCTGTTTGCTTTTATGTACTTAAGTGCATGGAACAGATGTCACGTGTTATCAAACTAAACCGAACACTTGTGGTTATTTATAGATCGAAACGAATTGATTTCTTTCACCAATCCTAACCCGCGTTTCAAAATTCAGTCACAGAGCGTAGCCTGTCTTCCAATCCGTAGAGAGCTACCAGTGACGTCACATTACCTATATAGGTGCGCTAGCGTCTGTGCGCATTTAATCAAAGCGACAGAGTTAGAACATGACAGAAACTAAGAAGACGATGAATTGGGGTGCACCGGCCGTGGAGACTAGAAGTGATAGCAGAGGCTACCAAAGTCAACAATGTCCTACATCCATTAGATAACGATTTTAATTGGGATTTAGTGGATTTTCTTCTTCACAAGAATTTATTCGGGTGCCCTCACCTTCACCATCTTGTCCTTCCTTACAGTACGTGGATAATTTTAAACAGAGACAAAAAGAAGAATTGGAGAATTTTTTGCAATAGCAGAAAGAAGCAGAACAAGTCTTTATCATTCAACAGCAACAGCGAGAAGAAGAGGCAAGAAGAAAACGACAGGAAGAAGAAGAAACAGAGAAGAAATAAGGTATAGGAGAGAAGGAGGACGGTGAAAGTCAAACGGTGACGGTACTCTTAGACATTTTGGCAGAGTTAAGGAGTCTGAAACAAATGTATCAGACTTCTTTAATACGATCCAAGAGAAAAAGACCTTTCCGAACCAAACAGTCCAACCCTGTCCACATACCTACTATGCCTGAGATACCAACTCTAGTGATTTCTACCAAATCATCGACAGGAGCAGGTTCAGAAGTAGGCATTGACCTTGGCAAAGGGATAAGGCAGTTAAAGCTCATTAATTCCCGTTCCAAAAAACAAACACCCAATGGTCCTTATCAGGGCCACCCACCTCTTTCGAAAAGAGACTACTTCATGTTTGCCAAAGTCAAGTAAAACTCAAAATCCCTTTTCCCCATTATTTACGTGTGTGAGTGCGTGAGTATAGATCCTTATTATAAAAATCAAAACTAAGAGACACTTACGTTTTTCTTTCTGGTATATTCTCTTGTAAAAATTTACAATTCAGTTTCACAACACATCATTTTAGAAAGTTAATATTTCTTCTTCTTTGTCGTTTCACTCTCTCCTTTTTTGAATTTCTTCACTGTCACAGGTTTTTCCTCTTCTTCCTCACTTTCGTATCGTCTTCATATCTTCTCTTTCTTCTCTTTCTTGACGTGTCTGGGTTCTTCCTTTTTGGAGTGTACCTCTCCTTCCTGTTCGGAACCTTCTCTCTTTCTCCTGCTCCTGTTGTTTCTTAGGGCAGTCTGAAGACCAATGTCCTTTCTCTTCACAATGATAACAGGTATCTTGACCTTTGTATCTTTTAATACCTGTCTTGCTTTGACGTTGTGGAAACTCTGTAGCCCATTGCCCTTTCTTCTGACAGATATATCAAGTATCTTGACTTTTATCTCCAAAGAAGGGGGGTAGTCCGTCGGCTATTCTGAGGAAAACCTTCGTATGACACCTCGCAAAGCTCTGATCAGAAGTTCGATCTCTGTTTGGCTCGCCCATCTTTCTGGTCGGATTGAGAATGAAATGAATACTTTGAGGGAAGATCCTGACCCTTTATGTAGGGAAGACACTGACCTTACATTGATATAAAGCGGACCATGGTGTTAAAATGTAGTCAGTTGACTTTTTGCACTTAAGATGAAACGATCGCATCATTTCGTAGAGAAAGGAGAAGAAAGTAAGAGGCAGAAACGTGATCTATCACCTCGCACAGTAGCTGAAGTCTAGCCTCAAATTCATGCCAGCGATATTGAAGATGACATGAGTGAGCCAGAATCCAGACCCAGAGAGTCTTCGTCAAACCAAAGTCCACCACCAGTAACCCCTGAAAAGTACTACCGCATTGGAGAGACGGATAAACGCTCCTCTAGAAAATTTAGAACCACAGCCTACAGTACACGGTGAAGTTTAAAGATCTCAAGTCCGACGTACCGCTGGAGAAGGCAGACGGGTTCATTATCGATGTGTGGGATTCTTTGATAACCACAATCAAACAGCAATGTCGAGGCAAAGAGGACGATCGCTTGACACTTTCCATTTATCACGACAGTCTGAAGTTTCCTATTGGATCAAGTTTAGCAGACCATCAGAACTGACACCTTCCAAAGTCATCGACAAGATTCAACACGTACAGGAGTCAAACCATAAGTTTCACATCACCGATGGAAAAGCAACACTGTACATGGCTCACGTTTCTCTTCCCAAAGGGACAGGACAAAGCCAAAGGTGTTATTGGTGGACGAACTTCGCAGCATCAAGCGCAGCATAGTCCAAATTAACAGCACTCAAGACAAGATGTGTTTAGCCCGTGCCATCGTGGTGGGACGAATGTATGCAAACATGAACGACACGGTAGAATGGAAAGGAGACTGGAAAACTATTCGACAATCGGAACTAGGCAAACAACGAAGAGAAGCAGAACTCCTATTACAGCAAGCTGGCCTATCTAAAGACACACCCTGCGGCATTCCTGAAATGCAAAACTTGCAAGACGTTTTAGCTCCACGCTACTCCTTGAAAGTTCACCCTCAAGAAGTGTGCGCGGAGCTCTGTTGTTTCGAGGCAAAAATTTCAAAGACTGAAAATACATTCAGGTCTATCATCACAATGAACATTTCGATGCCATTACCGGTATCATTGCATTCCTAGGATACTATTATTACTGTGAGAAATGTGACTATGGGTATAACAATCGAGAGCAACACAAGCATTGTGGATCGAACTGTGAGGGATGTTTGGCCTCTAAACCCAGCCTTGACGAAGGACTACAACAAGTGCATTGCCCTGCTTGTCAGCGCACTTTTGTCAGCCCTACCTGTTACCAACAACATCTGAAAACGCTAGGTTCACAGCAGAAAAGTGCTTCCAACTCCTGAAATAGTGCCCTACTTGTGGACAAGTGATATGTAGCAATAATGCCAAGGCTCACGTATGTTCAGGAAAGAAACGATGTCACATTTATCACCAAATCGTGGACTTGGAACACAAATGCTACATTCAAAAATACCAACCCCAAGAGGAGGAAGAGGAAGAGGAAGATAACCAGAAGAAGAAAGGGAATTTCATTTTTTTCGATTTCGAAAGCATGAAAGAGACCGGTATTTTACATTCCTAATTTTTGCGTCGCTCATCGAGCATGCAAGAAGTGCATCCAAGAGCCTATCTTTAGTCATTGCCCTCACTGGAGGACGTGACAAAACACGCTGGCCAGTTTTTCCCAATGGATCTTAAACCCTATCGACGAGACGTGGAGCAAAGATGACATCGAACATTATGGAGATTGCCATCGCTATGCCACGGTGATGGCTCACAGTTTCTTGGGATACGATGGACAGTTTCTTCTGAAATACTATACGGAACAAAGCACCGAACGTCCTAAAGTCACCTTGAACGGAGCCAAAGTCATCTCCATGCAAGTAGGACAAGCGCAGTTTAAAGATTTGATGAGTTACTTGGCTATGCCATTGAGCCGAATGCCTAAAACGTTTGGAATGACAGAAATGGCCAAAGCCTTTTTTCCGCATTTTGTCAATACCGAAGCCAATTTAACACACCGTTCTACCCCATTAGCCTGATAGTCACTACTACGACCCCGACAACATGCGCACCGAACAACGAGAAGCTTTGTACACTTGGTACCGATGTCATCATTGCGGCCTACGTGACAGCCAATGCGCGTTTAAAATTGTATGATGCTTTTGAACTGTTTGGAGATCGTGTGTTGTATTTTGACACAGACAGTTGCATTTACATTGATCGCCTGGGTCACCTGCACCCTGACATCGAAGGAGGAAGTTTAGGAGCCTGGACGGACGAGCACCTCAACGACAAGATTCTAAGTTTTGCTAGTGGCGGTCCCAAAATTTACGGCTTCGAATACTGGGACCCCCAAGGAGAAGTGCAGAGTGTGAAGTGAAAGGATTGACTCTCAATTATCGCACCAGTCAAGTGGTGAACTTTGGCGTGTTGAAAGAAGCCTTGCCTCGGGAGAGGATCAAGATTTTAAAGTGACCACCTACCTACCACACAAGATTGTACATATAGCCACACACGAAATCGTCAGTCGATCTTTGGAAAAAGTGTATCAAATCGTGTACCAGAAGGGAGAGCGGCTTCCCATCCACTTCACTTTGCCGTACGGAAACACTGGTATAGAAATGATTTTAAGACGATAGCCACCAACAAGAAGGATGACTTCGACACAGCAAGAATCAATCGAGGGACCCACTGAGAGCTCCAAGCTCAAACAATATAATTTTCCTGTCTTCTTGCCTGACTATTGTGATTGTGCCAGTCGATTGGAAACGTTAAAAAATGGCCCACGGATAGGGAAGGATTACCTACTTCGAATGTTTTAGCTAGAACAGGATTTGTCTACTTGGGACCTGAGACTGGATTGGGATACGAAGTACAGTGTTTCAGTTGTGGTCTGAGGTTGCGGATGGATTGATGTATCTATAATGATTCGGCTATTCTAGAACATACTCAATGGTCTCCGCACTGTCCTTACCTTTCTATGGTCTTTCCACCCATCACTACAGTACATTTAGCACGGTACCTTAGAGAAGTAGTACCGATGTCCAGAAAGAAAAAAGAAAGTCTTCCAAAACTAGGCATATAAAATGAAAGATTTACAAGCTCGAGACTTCATTACGACTAGTATAAAAAAGGACAGCGTCAAGACCGATAGCGAAAAAGATTAATCCTCCTAAAAAAACAGACACCATTCAAGTTCGGTGATTCTCATGTGAGTGCGATGCTGCGCCTTGCGATGGCAGGGATGCCGTACGCTATGACCTCAGTGATTCTGTATCACATCATGGGAACTTTGCTATGACTACTACTACAATACCTACAATGGAAAGTGATGGTGTGCGTGTCAAACCTGACAGATGCGAAAGCGATGCCACTCGTTATCGTGGAGTTTTTACTGGTTTTCATTGTCGATGTCATCCTCCACGTGAAACCATGCGACTACCACCCTACGAATGTCATCCATGCCTGAGTAAACTACTCCAGGTTTCACCGTACCCTTATCGTATCGAAATGAACCTGTGAAAGAAGAATATTCGTTCCGTGTGCGTTTGTCTGAATACTGCGACTTTGAAAGTCAATTTCAAACATTCCAAGAAAAATGACCTAAATATCTGGGAGGATCTACCCCCGAAGAATTAGCCAGAGCCGGATTTATCTACTCGGGCAAAGGTGATAAGGTCAAGTGCTTCAGTTGCGGTGTGTCACTACACCAGTGGGAGCAGAAAGATTCAGCTTATCTGGAACATGCTCGATGGTCTCCGCACTGTCACTACCTACCTTTAGTGGGACGACCTCAGTAATCTCTTGATGGATACTTTACAAGAGAACATTTGTGGTTTGCCTGTGGAGTTACCGAGAGTTGGTCAAAATGCCAGTTGAACGCAAAGAACAATTTCATCCGTTACGTCACCAATGTCGAAACCAATGGTACCTGAATGCTATAAGAGGATTAATTCATTTGAAAGTGTTCCAGTAGTCAGACATTGTTCAACTGACCGAGGACCAGAAGACTTTGGTTGGTACTCATCCTACTTCTTACAAGCAAGCCATACTACACCGAATTCTAGAGGAAAAGTTAGAGGATTACCAAACTCTTTAACTCGAAGAAATCTTGGTTCAAGAGGAAACTTCTGTGCAACGTGTGGTTTGTGAAGTGGTGACTAAACTATTTCGATACGTCGACGGAGTACGGTCAGTTCTATGCAAAAAGTACATTTATTAGTTCCGACAAAAAGAGGTATAAAAACTGGCTACCATGCCACGACCTTTATCATTAGTGATAAAACAATTGTCCTGGAAAGAAATCAATGACAGTATTCAGCCTGTGGTGCATTACCAACGCTTTTTCCGAGAACTGTATCCAACGAATTTGGTTCGTCGTGTGGTGTGTGTCTTAGTGACCCCTTTTCTGGGATTTCCTTTACCAGCCGATTCCTTGTTTGCTCTGTACGATCTGTACTGTGAGGTACCACCAAAAACATGATGGTGTTTCCTTTAAATGTGCACAAGAAACTCACTCTGTCAAAAGCATTGCGCTTTCGTCTGCAAACTTCTCGACCTCTCTTTGAAGAAAAGTTTCTTTGTGAAATTCTAGCCAATCCGGATGCGTACGAAGATGTGTGTATAGCTCGTTGGTTACACTCTCACTGGAAAGATGTACGTGACTGGAAAAGTCTGGGTTTCCAGGCTTGGACAAAAGAAGTGGCTTACATTGCCAAAGATTTGCGTTATTCATTCAAAGGAAAAAGTGAACTTAAAGTTTCCAGTGAAAATAGTGACCTTTAAACCTGTGTTAGCCACAGCTTCAGAAGAAGAACAATACACCAAGGAAAACCACTCCATTCAGGCCAGGGCCATTATTGACATGAACATCCCCGAAAGGCCATTCCGGGAGGACCACTGTGTGACTGTGCCAAGAGTAGAGTCTATAAAGAACATTACAAACTGTCCCCAGGACACCACACCTTCGTCACCAAAAATGTTGTACAGTCACTTGCTCATACTCCACTTTGATTGTTTTGATGTGTATTTTATCGATGAACTTAACCATGTGGCTTTTATGTATTTTTGTCTTTCGTGTTCCATTTTAAAAAAGTTTTTGAAATGAAGGTCCTGAAATAAGTATAAAAACTCTTGTGTTGTCTGTCTTCGTTTCAAAAGTGATATTCCCTGCGCTATGGCTACCTCTGCTGTCTCTGCTTCCTCTTCCTCCACTTTCAGAGTCATCGACGAAAACTTAGATTGTGCCTACTGGGAGGTCCCTTTAACATGTTAATTGCTGGACAGAGTGGTTCAAGCAAAAATTTGTCAAACGTTTGATCGAACATAAACATCATTTGATCGATCGTCCACCTCAACGTATCGTATGGTGTTACAAAGAATGGCAGTCGGCGTACAGCCTCCTGCGAGAAAGTCAAGGCCATTCCATCGTGTTTGTGGAAGGCATTTCTGGCGAAGAGTACGGGATCGTGTGTGACCCCAGTCAAACTCATCTGGTCATCTTCAACATGTTAGGAGAAGACAAAGACGAAGAAAAAATTAAACTGTGGTTTACGCGCAAAGGGCATCATCGTGTTGTCCGTCCTGTCCAAAGCTCCTTCACCCATGCGAAAACAATTCATTCAAACCGCCTCCAGAGACGTCATCGATACCGTGTGAGAATGTTGTCTGAATGTCATGAAAAGAATGATACCTTTGACTCAACATCAGAAAGAATGCTTAGCCAAGCATCGACAGGTTCTTCGCCAAATGGTCCGAAAAGAAAATACCCATCCGTCAAAAGAAAAAGATGTTGGTACATTGCGCATGATTTGTGTACCTGTTGTTAGAACCATTACTTAAAGCCACATTGGCACCACTGATTACATGACTCGTGGGAGCTACTGCTTCACAAATGGCTCAAAGATAAAAAGGATCAAAAAAGATAAAAGGAGTCTCTAGGGTGAAAAGACCTCAGATGTGACCTTTGGAATCTAATGGAAGAACGAAAACTGGCTTTAGTGGCTTACAAACGATGGGTGGAATTCAATCGTTGGCAAGAACAACATACCCCGAATTTACCTCCCAATCCTCATTTTGACCGAGATGTCCCAGTTACAATACGAACTGCAATCGTTGATGGATCGCAGAGATTTGTCAGAAACGGAAAAATCTCAACGGTTCGGTGAATTGTTGCAGCGACTTCAACTCTTTCACAAGAAAGCTTTAGAAGAAACAGCTCAACAGACTCTGAAAGATTTTAAGACATCACAACCACCACTACCGCCAGTGACCAAGACAGAAAAATGAGAAGTAGAGTTTCAAACTCCACCAGAAAAAGTATGCAAGTTAACAACACCAACAACATCCAGTATTGGTTGGATTTAAAAGATGATGGTAACCCCTTCTTCCTCAGAAGAGAAAAGGAAGATGAAGACAGAAGTTAAACAGGAACTGATTACCCCTGTTCAGACATCCTCCTCCTCGACACCTATTGCTCGTTGGACACGCAAGGCATTACAATCCAAGAAAATACCACACGAAAAAAGAGTAGCATCTGTGAGAATGGGTGACTTATTTTTTAAAAAGTCCTGATGGAGGATGTGTTATCCAGTATTTACTAAGATACATCCCATCCTGCAGGATACGGATGAGTTCAGAAATTGTTTCGTGCTGTCAAAACCCGACTGAAATATGTCCGTTTACCTCAAGTGCAACGATGGTTGCAAGAACAAGCCACGTACACCTTACACAAACCCATTCGACGAAAAGTTTCCAGAAATCGCACCCGAGTGGAGGGCATCTATCATCAATGAGAAGCCGATTTTGCAGATGTCTCTCATTTGGCCACCTACAATCGTGGCTACAAATATTTGTTTTGTGTCATCGACGTCTTTTACAAATTTAATTGGGTCGTGACATTGACTTCCAAATCGAGCACTGAGTTAGTGAGAGCCGTAAAACTGGTGTTGAAACAAAGCGGTCGTCAGCCTCTTCGCTGGCAAACTGACAAAGGCATCGAATTTTTTTAACCAAGCTTTAGAAAAGAATTAAAGAAACGAGAGAGTCATTTTTTCACCACCGAGAATCCAGAAACCCAAGCCAGCATCGTGGAAAGTTTTCAACGCACATTGAAAGAACTAATGTGGAAATATTTTACGCATCAATACACTCTCAAGTACATTGACGTCTTACCGCAACTGGTCCAAGCGTACAACCAATCTTACCATCGAAGCAGCGGATGTGCCCCCCCCCCACAAGTCATTCTCGACAACAAAGCGACCGTCTTCGTGCGCCTGTTTGGTACGTCTCCGACTGTAGCTCTCCCCAAGAAAGGTGAAGTGTTGACGACGGGAGATTGAGTGCGCATTGGTAAAACCAACGCACTTTCGACAAAGGTTACTTCCCCAACTGGACCACCGAATTGTTTCGTGTCACTGGACGAGTGGGTGTCCGTCATCCTGCCGTCTATAAATTGGAAGACAATAACGTGGAAGTGTTAAAAGGAACGTTTAACTTGCCCCAGTTACAACGCGTGACCAAAAAGGAAGATGAAGTGTACGACATCGAAAGCATTCTCGATCGAAGAACCTGTAAAGTGGGAAAACGACGTGTCAAAGAAGTCAAAGAGTGTTGGATAGGATATCCGCCAAGTTTTAATTCTTGGATCGACACTTCGCAAATCATCGACTATAAAAAGAAGTGACCATCATACACTTCAACACAGCCTCAAGCACAACAGTGACCACCCCTTCACCGAGTTCTTCTGTGCAAGATCTACAAAAGCAACCCTTGTGGGTGTGGTGTGGAGAACGTGTGCCTAAAACGCAAATCGTCTTTTTCTGACAAATCTTTGTGGTGTATTGTGTCATCGGTGCTGACATTGCCAATTTGAGTTTGCAACAAGGAGACAAACAATTGTGGACCATTTTACTGAACAGTTGCATCAGTTACCTTCTCCCCAATCCTTCCCTGAAATATTCTAACGGTCACAACGGGAGTCTTGCGCCCAACGTCAGTCACTTTCCCAACAGTCACCACCAAAACAACAACAATCCTCTTTTAGACAGTCCTCTGACCTCCAGTGACCCCTCGGACAGCAGAACTCTGGAATTATGAATAACCAATTTTACTTAATGTTACCGAGTGGCAGTACAATGGATGTGTTTCCCCACAATACTTTGTGCTATTTCACGACCAAATTACCGCTTCCAATTGGATCATGAAGTCCATTGGGAAGTGACTTTGGTCGACATGATTCACCCTACACAAATTCTAAACATCACTGAAAAGCAAAGCACTTTTGAGGTCGAAGTTCTGGACGACCAAGTGCAACAATAATTGATTGAACACAAAACTGTAGATGGCTCTAATAAACGACCTGTGTCTGCCAAAACTCCAAGGGACATCTAGATGTTGGAAATTTCACCAGGCTATTATTTTAGTGGTCAACATCTGGTGAACACGATTGCTGCCAGGTTTAATGCAGTGTTTGGCAAAGCCTTGGAGAAAAACAAACGAAGTGTCACCATCGAGTTCTATAAAGTAGCTCGTCGCCTGCTGAAATTTTCAGATGTGAAAACATTGTCCATTTAGTTTTCTCCTGAATTTTTGACATTTTGTGTGGGGACCTCAAGATGCTCAAGGGTGGACCCGTACCATTCATTATCATCACCCTGCATTTTGCACAGTATTTTCGATTCCCTGTAGAACCGAACCAAGGACTGAATTTGATTTCTGTGTACTCAGATGTGGTGGAGTACAACGTGGTGGGACACACCTCTGTACCGTTACTGTGAGTCATTCCTTTCAGAGTGGATTCTGCCACAACCGCAGACGAGGAAGGTGGAAAGCACCTATCACTTTCACCGCGAATTGTACATTCGCACTATTTGCCCGTCAGTAAATCGTAATTCGACAGTGTCAACATTACTATAAAAGGAGATCTGGGAAAAAATATTCCAATCACCGAAGGGAAAGTTACGGTGAAACTCCATTTTCTAAAACGATTCTCTAACGACTTGTAAGTCATGTATCCTGTGTACCGAGGAGTCGCTCGATAACGAGGACATGGTTTAGGAGATATCTTGAAATCGGCGTTTCGTTCAGTGGCCCCCGTTTTGAAACCGATGGTGACACGAGGATTACACGCCTTGAAAGATGATGCTTGGACGCAAGGCAAATAATTTCTCCAAAATGTCATCATCGACAAACAAAACCTCAAAGAAGCTCTCTTGAGAGCAGGCAAAAATATCTTGCTTCAAACGGGCAAAGACATTTTGGGCCGACGAGAAACTCCTATAAATGCCTTGGATGCTGCCGAGTCAGGCACTTCTGCTTCCCTGACGCCAAAGAAAGGACATGTCAGAAAGAAACGACGAGGACACTGCTCCGGAGGAGTTCACACACCCCCGAGGCTAGAAAGACCAAGAAAAGAAGAACCGTCCGAGAATTAGACGTTTTTGATTATTAAGTCACACAGAGAGAGAGAGAGAGAGAGAGAGAGACAGACAGACAGACAGACAGACAGACAGAGACAGAGGCAGAGAGAGACAGAGACAGAGAGAATGATGTACCGAGAGTCTTGCGCATGTTCCAAGTATGAACTGGATCTGTTTGCCATGCCACTCACCATGATAACGATGCAAAAATCCCACTGGGTAGAATTTCATCCCGTCTCCTCTTTGATGGATTCAGCTCCCATCGAGTTTGAAATCAAAGGACAGCCCGATGATTACATTGATCTGAATAGCAGTTATTCGTTCTTGAAAGTCAAAGTGATCGAAACGGCAGACAATACCATTCCAGAAGCCGATGATAAAGTAGCCCCCGTCAGAAATTTCATACATTCCTTGTTCAGCGAAGTGGATTTGTACTTGAATAACAAACTGGTCAGCAGTAGCATGGATACTTACCCTTACCTGGAAAATCTCTTGAAGGACGGAAAAGAAGCCAAAAACACTCGTCTGGATGCCTGAGTAGTATGGAAACCTGAAACAAGGGGCAAGTTGGACTCAATATAGACAGATAATGAGGGATTTATTGAACGTCGAAAGAAAATCACACCACCCAACAACAGTTTAGAACTGATGGATCGTTTGCATTTGGACATGTGGTTTCAAGAGTATTATTTGCTGAACGGCGTGGATGTCCGCCTCAGATTGAATCGAAGCAGTACCTCTTTCCATTTGATGACTGATGATGTTACCAAATACAAAAGTAACATCGAAGAAGCTTGACTCTACGTCCGTCGCGTGGAAATGTTACCTAAAGTGGGAAACGACATCAGTCGTGCTTCGAGCAGAACGACAGTCAAGTATCCGATACGACGAGTGGAAGTGAAAACTTTCACCATTCCCAAGAATCAGCGGTCAATGATCGTAGATCATCTGTTCCAAGGACAGTTACCCAAACGTTTAATCAGTTGCCCAAACGTTTAATCATTGGCACCGTCAGCAATGTAGCCTTCAGCGGATCCCCCGGAAAAATCCTTTCAACTTTCAGCACTTCAACGTGTCCAAAATCGAAGTGAGTCGAGAGTGCAAAACCTTGTGTACCAGACCCTTCAAACCTGACTTTAAGCAGAAGAATTACTTGAGGTCGTACTTGTCCCTGTAGGAAGCCACCGGACAATTAGGGAGTAACACCAGCCACGGTATTATGTACGACGATTATGAAGATGGTTAGACGTTGTGGGCTTTTGATTTCACTCCAGACCAAAGCAGCGACGAAGGACATTTCCATCCTATAAAATCCGGCCAGATTCGTGTGGAACTTCAGTTTGCAGAACCTCTGGACGAGACGGTGAACGCCAACTTGTATGCATAATCTGATAATACAATAGAAATCAACAGTTTGAGAGAAGTGATTGTAGACTATTAGAAGCTATGGAAGACACTTATCATTCTTTGAATGGTGGAGAATCTTTGGAAATGGAATGAGAGGATATCGTGGAAGCAGAACCACCCACAAAAAAACGACAAGGACGAAGAGGACATGGTGATGTCCAGGTGGCCAGAATAAGAACAACATTTAGTTTCCTGTTTTGCTAAACATCTGACGGAAACCATTACAGGGTTGACCAAGAAACATTGCTATGGATGTCAAAACGATCATCCTAGTCAAATTCAACACAATCAATGCCTGATGATGCGACAAGAAGAAACATTGGACTAGTATCTAGAGGACGCTTGGGGTCTCATCTCGGAAGAAGCAGTGTTGCATCAGTGGTATAAAGACTTGCTTGATCATTCTTTCTCTCCATTGACTGCTCTAGAGATCCATCGCATCGAATCTCTCTTGGCCCAGATTATGGAGACGAAGCGAAGAGACGATTACTTGACAGTTTTTCAAGCAGAAAGTCAGGATTGAATTGATGACTTATCATTACCTGTGAAACAAGAAAAAATGTTATCTTTTGAAAAAAGTGTTGGTGGTTGTTTTCAATTTTTTTTAATCACTATACGTGCTCTTTCACTTCTCTCTATCCTTCACCATGAGATAAGCTATGTAGCGTTCCTACCCAAAATAAATCATAGGGATGTTTTCTATCGTGTCCGCGCTTGAACCCTGTAAAGCGGTGACAGTCTCCAGGCTGACCATCCATTGTTGACTCGTCAACCTATGAAAATGTGTTCAAGACTAGCAAAACTGAAGGAAGCCTACGTTAAATTACATCGTGTCAGGCAAAACCTGAAACCCAAGCCTGATGAGGTTGAAAATGTGAGGATGCTGAAAAATGGCCCAAGACCCGATAGAAGAGGTGTTTAAAGACGAAATCAAGAAGGAGCAAGAAGAATGAACCAAGAAGTACAGACTTCAGAAATAGCAGAGAGAACAGCAACAGCAGCAACAACAGCAGGAGCCAGACAGAGGTTTTGTTGACTGCCATGTGGACAAGAAAGAGTTTTCCTTCTCCTTCCGAAGAAGCAGACCCTATCCTGTGGGAAAGCCTGCAGCCAGACGGGGACGCAATCTTAGAAAATAAGAGATTGCCATAACCCCCAACAAAACAGCCCATTCAGGGCTATCCCAGCAATCTAGAAACGATATACTATTCATTTGCCAAAATATTTGTCTGTCTCTGTGTGTTTGTTTGTAGGTTAAAAAACAGAAGTGTGCCTATAAACACTTCGTTTCCCTGGCTTATAAGATAGTCTATGTGTTTTTTACATGTAAAAGTGGTAATAAAATGTGTAGATGACTTACACACTATTGGCGATAGGGTTGTCCACTAGTACAACTGGACTAAATTTGACTAATCAAGTGCGACCTGGTGTTTCAGTGCGTAAATTAATTGAACGGTCCCGGGGTGCGCTTTGTCCCTGCTCTGTGTGCGGGGCGGCTGGTTGTGGGTGTGAGCTGGTGCCCTGTGTGTTGTTTCTTGGCGCCCTCCTGGGTCCCTCTCCTCCTTTTCATCTGCCAGACATATAAATAAGAAGTGCGACCATCGCACATTAACGCGGGATTGTAATGGCACCATTCCTACAATCCAGACCAATTAAAAATCTCGACTCTTGAGAATTAACCAGTTGCGAAAGCTCTTAGATAGTATATGCGACTTAAATCCTTTATTCATTCATGACTGGAGCCGACGTTGCGTGTGTGGTGCCCGGCCTGGAAGGTGCAAGCATTAACCAGGTGCATCTGAAACCACAAAAAACAGCCCTTCTCAGGGTTAACCAGATCTTTAGAAAAGAGAGACTAATCAAGTTGCCAATCATATAATTGTGTGTGCGTGCGAGTATGTTTGTTTGTGTGTGTATTTGTGTTTGTGTGTATATGTGCGCGCGTACGTGCTGTGTGTGTGTCTTTTTCCCTTAACAAACCCCTTCTCCCTACACTCATGAGTGCTTTGTGTGAATGTGAAGTAGTGTCACTATAAAGACTAACTCCTTTGCTGATGTGACTGTATGTAATGGTGTGTTTTGTACATAAAAGATATCCTTTTCCAACTATGTATTGATAGAACGTACAGTGGTTTTGTTAGTATTAGTGTGTTGTTTTGTATAAAAATTTTTTTAGGTTAGCACTGTAGATCCCTGTAGATTGTTTGGTAGGTTTTATGGGTAGTTGGTAAGAGTGATGTTTTCCTTCACATCCGTGCTTGAGACATATAATTTAGAGCGTTCGTCATTCGCGCCATTCAACATTGAATAACAGAAATGGCAAGCAATCACGTCGACAAAATGAATACTTTGCAAGAAGTGGTGGCTACCATAGGCATGGTGGAGGAAATGCTAGAAAGATTGCAGTATGGGGCTTATAGCCCCCACAGAGTCAACATGGAAATAAACAATTTGAGGAAGGCAAAAGAAAGACAGAGAGCTGATAGAAAAGGAAAAGGATGAAAAGGAGGATCAGGAGGAAAAAAGATCTGATTCGCCAATGAGCTTTGCTCATCGCTAATTTATCGTGCGGTAGAAGATAAAATAACGCTTTTACTTGATTCTTCGCAATCAACCGCGGGCAGAGCAAACATTTCAGTCGCGTATAATCCGCCGATTGAACTTGATCCAGAAAAACAATACGAAATCGGATTAATTTCTGCGACGGCGTAGCATTCAATGGCCAATTTTAAAACGAATATAAACAGCAATTTTACGTTTTCAGCCGGTGCTTGGGTCTCAGTTAAAATTCCGCAAGGCGCGTATAACGTAACCAATCTTAAAAATATAAAAGAGCTAATAACAAATAACGGTGGTACGCAGATAATTTCGAGCTTATTCCGAACTACAACACGCTACGTGCTAGAATCACATTAAAAATAATTTTCTTGTTGATTTTTCTACAGCAACAATTATTGCGTCTGTACTCGGATTCAACAATGAACAATACAGATCTGTTGTTAGTCAAAATATATATTAGGACGGCGAAGTTCCAGTTAATATAACGCAAGTAAACACAAAATAAAATGCCACCGAAATAAAACACACCGACAGCGAAAAAGTCGCGAGGTCGTCGAAGAAAACAGGGCGGATTTGTCGTCCTGCTTCTCGCAGGACTAGCTGTAAGTCTAGCCCCAAATTTGCTAGGGTCTTTATTTGGACTAGAAATGAGAAAAAGAAAACGAAAGACAGCAGCGATCGGTCTGGGATTGATGTTATCGGGTACCCGGCGCTGAGTATCTTTGATATTTTAGATAAACTAAAATCCGTTAAAGGATTTCTTGGAGTATATTCTAAAGATGAACTCAACGCCATAGACGTCGGCGTAGCGATTGATAAAGTTGTTCCAGCAACCTGTTGAGTTATCAATATCCTAGATTTTAATGATGGATCCGGTACGCACTGGGTAGCGGTTTATAAAAACAATCATTTTGTTTCATTTGGACTTCCATCGAGCGACGTCATTAAAAACTTTATCAAGAAAAATACAAAAAATGAATTATTCATCTAATCAACTACAGCCAGTTGGAATTGTTGCTTGTGGATATTACTGTGTTATGTTTATCAAACAAATGTCCGAATTCTCCGGATCTGGATAAGATTTTTTAAGTTTATTTTGCAATTTGATCAACGACCAAGTTTAAACAATGATAATAAAGCAATTTTATCTAGCAATCAAACATAAAAATGATAACGGATTGCCTCAAGTGCAGAAGCAAAACAGAAAATACAGATGAAACACCCGAAACAACAAAAAATAATAGGACGATGTTAAAAAGTATTTGTCCGATTTGTGGTAGAAAAAAAGAGTATGATTCTGAAACAAGCTAAACCATAAGTAACTGGAGGTTGTGTTAGTGGAATGACCGATAGCGGACCAATAAAAGTAATTTTGGTTGACAATTAATAATAAAACGAGCTGCAAATGTGATTCTGATAAAGATCTTTGTTTAGAACAAGATAAAATTGTAACATATTGCCAACGCTGTAATCACAGATCTGCAATTAGATCTGGTATTAATATTCACAAATTAATTGGAAAGTTGCCGAAACCCAAAGGAGATTGGACGTTACCGGGCCATCAATACATCGGTCCGAATAATCCGTTAGATCAACAACTTGATGAAAATGATAATCCGTTGCCAGGACAAGAACCTTATAATCAAGTTGATGCAATAGCAATGCGACATGATATTTGTTATCGCGATAACGAAAATGATAAACCCGGTTGCGACAAAGTTATTTTAGAGGAGCTTGGTAATTTGCGACCAAGCGGAATTAGAGAACGAGTAGATCGAAAACTAATACAAGTTTTTATCGGAGAAAAGTACAAATTAGGGTTTGAAAAACCTATGATTGGACTTTATGAAGTATTCCTCGAGCAAAACAATATCAAAAAATATATTACCGGAAACGAAGGAAAAAGTGTTATCGTAGAACGGTTTAATTGTATGCTAAGCGTAAAGATCTACAAATTTCTGATAATCAAAAATTCTAACAGATACATTGACGATTTATTAAAGATTGTATTGGATTACAATAACACGAGACATAGCACAATATAAATGTCGCCAACTGATGCAATTAAAAATCCGTTATTGGCAAATGAAAACATGTATCGTAGAAATAAGTTTAGCGTTGGTGATCGGGTTAGAATTTCTCTGACAAAGAAAACATTCGAGAATGGATTTACTAAGAAGTGGACCGAAGAAGTATTCGTCGTTGATAAAATTCTTACCACCATTCCTGTCACATACAAACTAAAAGATTTGTTACGAGACCCAGTAATCGGCAGCTTCTACGTACAAGAGCTACAGCGGACAGATCAAAATGTTTTCGTTATCGAATGAATTATCAAGAAAAACTGATAAAAGAGTTTAGTTAAATGGCGCGGCTACGGCGATGGTTTTATTAGTTGGATACCAACAGCAAATATCAAATTATAAGATTACTGTAAATCTCTTTGTATTTCAGTAATAGAGTTACATTTTGTTGGTTTGCAAAGAGATATCAAATAGTTTCTTCGATATGTTGTCAGTTGCATCCGATTCATGATCTTAACGAAGATAAAATCGAATTTGATATTTTTTGTCGTCCGGGAATCATTAAGTTCATAAAAGGTCGAATCATCTGCCAAAACACTTGATGCTCGGCAACAGAAAAATCAAACTTCTTTATTCAATTAGCAAGATAATACTTCACGTCATATCTACCGGTAGTCGATCTTAAATAAAACATTTTGTCAACAACAGCTTTTGGTTCTACTTCTTTGTCAGATTCCTGTGGTGTGGATAAACGTAGATAAGACTGGAGATCAAATTCTTCAGTAACTTCTTGATCAGGTAGCGGATTGCGATCGTTTGTTTGATAAGTATTAAAATCAACATCTTGATATATCTTGGCGATGCGATTTATCAAATCAATATTCTAATGACTTTTTGTCTAAATGTAAAAATAATGATTAGATCTCATGAATGAGCGACGATAATTAATCGAGATAAACTCGAAGAAGCTGTTAGGCAAGCGTTTGCAACAGAAACCGATAATACGGTATCTGTTAAACTGGTTCTCGCAAACGGCGGAAATGACAAGGTGCTTCTTTCTGAAGCAGAAAGAAAGAAGAACCACAAGAAAATATAGTTGCTTACGTAACGTATGACAAAGAAGCCACCATGCTCCATGCTCACATGTGTATCAGTGGAGTAGAATTAGGAAGAATCTTAAAAGATAGTTAAATAGCATGTTTAAAAGTAATTCTGTTAAATGTTGCATTTGAAATAGCGGGATTTGTTTTTCCATCAGCAACAGCTTTAATAGATTGAGAATGAATATGAATATATCATGCCGCTGAATTTATTGAAGGAAATTTTATTTCTTCATTATTTATAGAGTTTACTAAAATAATAGGTCTAATAGTGTTTCTAAGATTAGATCTATAACCACCTCGACCAGGCCTAGTATTTTCTTTTGGCAAAACAAGATCTAAATTCTCAAGTTTATTATTAGTTTTAATGCTGTCCAGGTGATCTATAACTAGACCATTTGGAATTACACCATGAAAAACTTTGTAGATAAAACGATGCGCTTTGTAACCAATAAAATCAGTATTAAAACCTCTTATCATAATATGTAAATAACCTCTGTTATTTTTATTACCAGCAACTTTTTTAGTTTTGATATTTCTAATTACTCCTTTATCTGATGCCTCATACAGATCAGATACCGGATGTGGTTGATATTCGTTTTGCAAAGATAAATTTGAAATAGCATCATCAGTTACTTCTCCGTTGACTTGATATACTCTAAATCCTACTGGAATTTCTCCGCAGCGAGGTGTGTATATGAAATTTTTTCTGAATATTTCTGTATAGTCTTCATCGTCTTTAGATTTAACTTTCAGTTTATAACCAACTGGTGTCTTTACACCAAATGATGCTTTGGTTTTGATGTTGATAACTACGCCTATCATATTCTTTGACCAACCGTTATACGTTTGATGCTCGTAGAATATCTCTTGCTCATTAGCACTTGTCATTAGGTCAGTAGACCGAATTTTTTCTATACCGCTCATATATTAGATCCTAATCTCTAATTGATAATATTTCAGATTTATTTTGATAATTATATCTGGTATTGAATTAGGGAAACAATAAACCTAATATACATTATGCTGAAATTGAGCGATATTGCTAGACAGCCTAACAACAAGCATTTCACCAACAAAAATTGCAACGGAAAGTCGGATTTGACAATTCCTACAAATTTGACAATCATCATGTTTAACCAACTTTACTTCTGTAAATCTGTTTCATCTGTTCCAACCAAGAATCAAACGCGAACTAGATAAACACAACGGACTAAAGATCTTAGTTCAGTATCATGTTCTTTTAACGAAGCTACATGTAACTGAAACTACACGAGATGAAGAACTTGTTGATCCTTACATTACAACAAAATCGAAACGAGTTTGATTGGAACTGATCTGAACGATTTGTCTGAAGAAATTCATCAAGAAATTTGGAAAAAGATTGAAGAATATACTTCATCCGTATCAGATTTGAAGTTTAAATCGATATCCGAAATCCTATTTCACACGATGAAATATAATTCTTTACGCGGCATCTCGTACGTAGATCTACCAACAAAAATCAAAAACACGAAATGCTGTATCAATGCAAAAAACACTGATGACAGATGTTTTCAATGGGCGTTGCTTTCTGCACTATATCAAGCCGATAGAGATGCAGAACGAGTTAACAAATATATTCCGTATGTGACAAGTTTGAATTTTAACGGGATAGATTATCCTATTGCTGAAAATCGAATACAAAAGTTCGAACAACAAAATAATATGTCAGTACACGTATTCGGAGTTGATGAACGAGATCAAGTTTATCAGCGGTATATTTCACCAACTGCATATCAAAAACCAATCAGCTCATTGTTCTACAAAAATCATTACGTTTGGATCAAAAACTAACGGACTTGTAAACAATACAACAAGCTCAAGGAATGAAAACACTTTTGTTACAGGTGCTTGCATGGTTGTGCAGGTGAAAAAGAACCAAAAAATCATATTGATTATTGCTCTGATGTCCAGATGATAACAATGCCATCGGAGAAAGATAAAATACTTCAGTTTAAAATTCACAAGCATAAGATGCAAGTTCCGTTTGATATTTATGCGGATATCGAGTGTATTCTTCAACTAGTACTTTGTGTAGAGAATAATCCTAATCAATCAAGTATTAAAAAACTCAGAATCATGTTGCATGTGGCGTAGCTTATAAAATTGTTTGTGCGGTCGATCCAAGTTTGTCAAGACCGATTCGACTTTATCGGGGTGAATACGTATAAGTAATTTAATTACTTGGGTGTTAGTTTTAAATTTTCTTTCATTTTATTTTTATTTCATTTCATGTCATTGTAATAATGTTATTCACTGGATATGACATTTTTGTAGAAATATTTAGTTCAGTTCTTTTAGCCTGATTAGAACGCGAAATGATTGCTACATTGTGTTTTTAGCTGACATAGTTCTTAATCATGGTTCTAAATTCGTAAACACTGAGTGAAAATCATTGGTCGTAATCAAGGTCACGCTTCGCCGACGTGTTAGTCGGAATAAACAACGTTTTATTTTTAACTTCATTTCCAGTGTGGGAATCAGATTCTTAGCTAAGGCTATATTAGCCTACGTGCTAATTGACATATTTTTACTGCGTTGTTCGGTCCAAATGACCACGTGACTCCACCATGTGATCTAAAATTGAGGGTTATAATAGATGTTTTTGTAGTGAATTTTGGAGTCAGTTGTAAATAATACCTTAAGGCTGAAAGGTACTCCTGTTGTTGCCATTTGAATTGAGTTTTTTTTAATTTAAAATAATTCATTCACCCTGGAAAATACTCTTCTTCATCGAAATTCTTGGACAAAGACATTGACTAAATTATTCGGAATTCTAAAGCTGGAATTATATTCTTGGTGACTCAACAAGGAACTGTTGACACATCAACACAAACTGGTTATAGAGGACGTCATCGCCTTCCATCTTGGAACTTCATCGAGATTCGAACTTGGATTCAATTAGAACTGTTTAGTGATAGGACTTATATTTTTAAATTCTAGGATTAATTTTTGAATTATATTCACAAACCGTAAGTCCTATTTCATATTTTTACCTTGTTTTCTAGGGAAATAAATTATTTTCTTAACTTTTACAAAGCTTGTTGGCTTCACTCTTTTCTTTGTTATTTTATACGAGCCTACACGTAACAAAGAAAATTAGGGTTCTCGTCCTTGGGATAAATGAATTTTGGCTAAAATATTTCAGAAAATTGTTTTTTGAAATTTAAATTCCCCTAGTTTTCAGAATATTTTAAATCCCAAATACTATTTCATATTTTGTTTGAAATTTTTAGTGGAATCAACAGGCTTTTTCACAATGTCATCAAAAGTGGAGACGTTTCTTTCTAGTCCTACTCAGGAGCAGATGGGTAGTTTCAAAAAAGATGAATTGCTTGAACTTGCCAGAAAATATAATCTTTCTGAGGCAAAATCTTCCTTAACGAAGCGAGAAATTAAAAACATTTTGATCCAGTATTTGGTAGAAAAGAATGTTTTGGATAAAAGTGTTTTGGGTTCGATCAGTAAGTCTGTATCAGACTCTGACATAAAAGTAAAGGAATTGAAATTAAAATACAAGATGGAATTAGAGTTAAGGAAGCTGGAACTTCAGAAAGATAAAGAGGAAAAACAAATACAAATGCAGCTGCAATTGGAGAAAGAGAAAGAACAAATGCATTTACAGAAAGAACAAATGCAGTTACAATTGGAAAAGAAAAAGAACAAATGCATTTAGAGAAAGAAGAGAAACAATCGCAGTTGCAATTTAAGAAAGAGGAGAGAGAGGCAGGAAAGAGAGAAAGATGAACATATGCAATTAGAAGCGAAGGAGAGAGAGAGAGAGAGAGAGAGAGAGAGAGAGAGAGAGAGAGAGAGAGAGAGAGAGAGAGAGAGAGAGAAATGCAAAGAGAGAAGGGTGAAATGGAATTTCAAATTAAGTTAAAAGAAATAGAGCTGGCAAGTAAAAGGCACATTTCCACTCCACATACAAATTCAGGTTTTGATATTACAAAGAATATCAGGTTAGTGTCCCCTTTTAGAGAAAAAGAAGTAGATAAATATTTTCCTCGTTTTGAAAAAATTGCTGAAACTTTGAAATGGCCAAGGGATCATTGGACTCAATTACTACAATGTGTACTTATTGGTAAGGCTAGTGATATTTACCATTCACTGTCAGTTCATCAAAGTGCTGACTATGATTTGGTTAAGGAATGCATCTTAAAGGGTTATGAGTTAGTCCCTGAAGCTTATCGGGAAAAATTTAGGAACTATAAAAAGGAAGCTGGACAAACTCATGTCGTATTTGCAAGAGAAAAAGAGCAGTTATTTGAGAGATGGTGCTTAGCCAAGAAAGTTGAACATGATTATGAAAGTCTCAAACAACTTGTATTACTTGAAGAGTTCAAAAACTGTGTCCATAGTGACATTAAGACTTATCTTGACGAGCATAACATTGAAACCTTGGAAAATGATGCTCGTGCCGCTGATGAGTAATCCTTAACTCATAAAGTTTCTGTTGCAGGCAAGTCTTTCACCCAGCAGTCTACTGGTAAAAGAGTATTTCAGCCTAATGCGACTCCTCCTAAAACTGAGTCTAGCACAACTTTTAAAAATCAAGCTTATGATAAACTTGATTCAAAATCCTTGTCCATTCCTACGTATACCTATTGCAAGAAAAAAGGACACGTTATTTCTGATTGCTTCAAATTGAAATATAGGCATCAGAATCAAGATAGACCTATCCCAAATGCTCTTATTTCTAAGAGGTCAAGGTCACGGTCAAGTATTGAAAGCAATACATTTGTTGGGTCTAATAAACCCTAGTCTGATTTTATTATGGAGAATTTTGAACCATTCATATCGAAGGGTTCTATATCACTCTTGGGTAATTTTTTGGCCAATCCTCTCCCTATTACAATTTTAAGGGATACAGGAGCTTCTCAGAGTCTTTTATTATCAGGTACTTTGGCTTTTTCTGAGAGGTCCTGTTCTAATGAGAGTGTTCTCATTCAGTGAGTAGAGTGAGGCTTTGTTAATGTTCCTCTCCATTCTGTAAATTTGTCATCAGGCTTAGTTTCAGGATCTGTGACAGTCGGAACAGTGTGTTCTTTACCCGTTGACGGCATTCATTTGTTATTAGGCGACGACCTAGCAGGAGATAAGGTTGTGGTTAATCCACTTGTAACTGACAAGCCTTCTTTGGATCATAAAGTTGGTCCTATTGAAAAAGAATTCCCTGATTTATACCCAGCTTGTGCAGTTACTAGAGCTATGGCAGTGAAAGCTCTTCAGAATGATTCCGATAAGGAAAGTATTCCTTTAGCTGACACATGTTTTGGTCAAGCTTTAGATGAGGTCACTTTCACTCCTTGTTTGGATCAATCAAAAGGTATTGATCACAGTGATCCTCTTTTAACTACTCATTCTCTTTTTTCTAATCAGGGTGATAAACGACAATCACTTGTCGTCGAACAGGAAAAAGATCCTGAGATCTCCTGTTTGTTTCAGAGGGCCATTAGTGAAACTAAAGCTACTGAAGTACCTGTCTGTTATTTCATTAAAAATGGAATTCTTATGGGAAAATGGAGACCTTCCGAGGTACCTGCTGGTGACGAGTGGTCAGTGAACTATCAGATTGTAGTTCCAAAATCTTACAGACAGGAAATACTTAGTCTGGTCTATGAAACTCCTCTGGCTGGTCATTTAGGGATTAATAAGACTTATCACAAGATCTTGACTCACTTTTATTGGCCAAAAATCAAAAGTGATGTTTGTAAATTGTGTAGATCTTGTCATACTTGTCAAATGGTAGGAAAACCCAATCAGAAGATACCTAAGGCTCATCTGCAACCTATTCCTGCATTTGACGAACCATTTAGCAGAATTATGGTAGATTGTGTTGGTCCCTTACCTAAGACCAAGTCAGGCAACCAATATTTGTTGACCATTATGTGTACGTCAACAAGGTTCCCAGAGGCAATTCCTTTGAGGAATATTAAAACCAAATCTATAGTGAAAGCTTTGATAAAGGTTTTTTTTTTTAAACTCAATTTTGCCTTCGCAAATCTGTCCAATCGGATCAAGGGTCACATTTTATGTCTGGAATTTTCCAGCAAGTTATGCATGAATTAGGCATTCAACAATTCATATCTTCTGCCTATCACCCTGAGAGCCAAGGGGCTTTAGAAAGATTGCATCAGACTTTAAAAAAGTATGATTCGATCATACTGCTTTGATACGGGTAAAGATTGGGATTAAGGTATTCGTTTACTTTTATTTGCTGTTAGGGAATCAGTTCAAGAATCTTTAGGATTCAGTCCCTTTGAGCTAGTTTTCGGACACACTGTGCGTGGACCATTGAAGTTGTTGAAAGAGAAACTTCTTTCTAATGAAGATACTGAACATAATCTTCTTGATTATGTATCCAATTTTAAGTACAGGTTGTCAAAGGCTTGTGAGGTCGCAAGAGCGAATCTGCACTCTACTCAGTCAAAAATGAAAGTAAGGTACGATAAAACTCAAAGGAAAGGAGTTTTCAGCATGGTGATAGAGTTCTGGCTTTCTTGCCCATTCCACAAAATCCCCTTCAGGACAAATATTATGTTCCGTACACGGTTGAAAAGAAAGTAAATGATTTAAATTACATCATAAATAATCCTGGGAGGCGAAAACAAAAACAACTTTGCCACATTAACATGTTAAAGGAGTATATTGAAAGAGATAGCCAGCTAAATCATGCAATTAATTTAGTTGTACCTGTCCCACTTACTGAGGATTTAAGTGAAGGAATTCAATCGGACACTATTGATATTGGAGCGACAAATTCTCGGAATTCAGAAATTATGAAAAATCTGGACCAGAAACTTTTACATTTGCAACAACAAGAAAGGAATGAACTTAAACAGCTATTATTTGAATACGAGCACTTATTTCCAGATGTTCCTAGTAGGACAAACACAATTTTTCATGACGTTGAAGTTGTGAATTCTAAACCTGTGAAACAACACCCATTCAGGATGAACCCTCTCAAACAGGAATACTTGAAAAAGGAAATTCACTATTTACTGGAGAATGATTTCATAGTGCCCAGTAAAAGTGACTAGAGTTCACCATGTGTACTTGTTCAGAAACCAGATAAAACTTTCCGTATGGGCACTGATTATAGGAAGGTTAACAGTGTGACAAAAATAGATTTATTTCCATTACCAAGAATCGATGACTGTATTGATAAAATTGGAAATCCCAAGTATGTCACCAAATTTGACCTTCTGAAAGGATTTTGGCAAATTCCACTAACGGAAAGGGCAAAGGAAATTTCGGCATTCGTGACTCCAAATGGACTTCATCAATATAAAATGATGCTGTTCGGGATGAAGGGTTCGCCAAGTACTTTTCAAGGTTTAATGAATATGATTACCTCTTGTCTAGATAATTGTGATGTTTACATCGATGATGTCATCATCCACAACGGCACCTGCAAAGAACATCTAGCAACAATTCGGAAATTCTTTGACAGGCTCGCTGATGCAAGTTTGACAATCAATTTGTCTAAAAGTGAGTTCTGCCGTGCTTGTGTGATATTTCTAGGACATATTGTGGGACATGGACAAGTTAAACCTATTGATGCTAAACTCAAGGCTATCTCTGATTTTCCTGATCCTGTCAGTAAAAAACAGCTGATGCAATTTTTAGGTATGTCTGGATACTATCGGAAATATTTGTTGCAATTTTTCTAATATTGATCAAACCCCTGACAAACTTGCTGAGCAAGAAAAACAAGTTTCTTTGGACTGAAAAATGTCAGGAGGCTTTTGATAGGTTAAAAGCGATAATCAAAAGTGCGCCGGTTCTTACAGCTCCAAATTTCAGTCAGTCTTTTAAACTATCTGTTGATGCAAGTGATGTTGGGGTTGGAGCAGTATTGATTCAAGAAGATAGAAATGGTGTTGATCATCCACTGTGCTATTTCTCTAAGAAATTAAATAAGCACCAAAGAAATTACTCAACAATCGAGAAGGAATGTTTGGCTTTAATATTGGCATTACAGCATTTTGAAGTTTACATTAGTTCAGCTCCTTCTCCGGTTCTTTTGTTTAGTGATCACAACCCCTGACTTTCATCGACAAGATGAAACACAAAAATCAAAGATTGTTAAGGTTGAGTTTGTTTTTACAAGAATATAGTCTTGACATCAGGCACATCAAGGGAAAAGACAATTTAATTGCAGACGCACTTTCCCGTGTATAGAAATATTATTTCATGTACACTTTGTATAATTCATAAGAGGTCTTATGTAATTTTCTTTAACCTCATGTATAATTAACATATGGTAAAAAGAAATTTTTATTATATAAATCTTTCTTTTTCTTTATGTGCGGAAGTGTTACATATATGTAATTAAATTACTTGTGTGTTAGTATTAAAATTCTCTTTTATTTTATTTTTATTTCATTTCATGTTATGGTAATAATTTTATTCACTGGATTTGACATTTTTCTAGAAATATTTAGTTCAGTTCTTTTAACCTGATTAGAACGCGAAATGATTGCTACATTGTGTTTTTAGCTGACATAGTTCTTAATCATGGTTCTGAATTCGTAAACACTGAGTGAAAATCATTGGTCGTAATCAAGATCATGCTTCGCCGACGCGTTTGTCGGAATAAACAACGTTTTATTTTTAACTTCATTTCCAGTGTGGGAATCAGATTCTTAGCTAAGGCTATATTAGCCTACGTGCTAATTGACATATTTTTACTGCGTTGTTCGGTCCAAATGACCACGTGACTCCACCATGTGATCTAAAATTGAGGGTTAAAACAGATTTTTTTGTAGTGAATTGGAGTCAGTTGTAAATAATACCTTAAGGCTGAAAGGTATTTCTGTTGTTGCCATTCGAACTGAGTTTTTTTTAATTTAAAATAATTTATTCACCCTGGAAAATACTCTTCTTCATCGAAATTCTTGGACAAAGACACTGATTAAATTATTCGGAATTCTAAAGCTGGAATTATATTCTTGGTGACTCAACAAGGAACTGTTGACACATCAACACAAACTGGTTATAGAGGACGTCATCGCCTTCCATCTTTAAATTTTGATCTTTTCATCATTCGATGATCTGTCAGTGGTGGGGCGATGCCACTATTTTGTGTTGACATATACTGATCGTATTTCTAGTAAGCAGATTCTGGACAAACTTAACTGTTCGTATGCCGTTCTCACCCTTGTCACACTACAACGTATGTACCAAGTTTGAATTTCTAACTGTCAGTGGATATGGATAGAAAGATGAGCAAATGTAGGTATCACATGACCACCACCACAAGATGAGGATAATGCCAAGTCTAGAAAACGTCCATCTAGAAACTCGTATTGGTTTGTGAGGAAATTTTTACCCACCGGTCATCTTAAGATGTTAGTAAAAAAATTTCTTCCGATTCTTCTACATGTATAGAGCAGGCAATCGTCGTTTAGAATCTCTTGATCCTTGTCGTTTTGAAGGCCTCTTTATTGAGCGTGTTTAGAAGATGTTTGTCCTGGATATTCTCTATACAAAACATAAATGACCAGCACATGGGCACACAGACCATCACTTTAATTTAAAATAATTTAAACAGATCACTGTACCATTACTAAAAAAAAAAATCCGTTTCATTGGCATGAATGAAATAAGAAAAAAATTGCATTAATACACAAGACTATTCACCTAAATTATGAAATTCTGCTTGGAGTAAAAATCCGGCGATCGTCTTGTAGTTTATTTAGAATCTCTTGATCCTTTACAGGGTTCCGTTTTGATGGCCTCTTTAAGTGGTATAGAAGCCCATGGTCTTGGAAGTCCTCTTGTGCTGGCCGAAATAACCAGTACAGGAGCAAAAAGACCATAAAAATTTAAATAAATCTCGATACCCTTCCTAAAAATCTTGTCTACTCCAATGACAGAAATAAGAATACATTTGCATTTATTCACATGATAGAGTAACTTCAACCCGAGGTCTAGAACATTTGAATTTAGAAATCGTATTGGTTTGTGAGCAAAGAATTTTCGCTAATTGGATTTCTGAAGTTCTCAACTTTCTTCCGATTCTTCTACTTGATGTATAGACTAGACAATCGTCTTATATTTTATTTAGAATCAATTGATCTTTTTTATAGGTGTTGATTTTGAATTCCTCTTTATTTAGCTTGTTTGCAAGTTCTCGGATGTCCCCCTTTCGAGGCCGAAATGACAAGTACAGGGTGACAGAGACTAAAACTTTGTATCCCTTCTGTTTAAAATAACTTAAACTGATCTCTATACCCTTCTTGGGGGGGGGGGCGAGTAGCCAAGTGGTCTAAAGCGCTCTCCGTTACGGATCACCGCCAGATCACCTCCGTCTGCGTGGGTTCGAGTCTGGGATTCGGCCAGTGTGGGAGAAAGCTTGCCAGTAGCTTCTCGTGGGTCGGTGGTTTCCTCCAAGAGTTATACTGACCGCCATGTAAAGCCCATCTTGTGTTGAAAAATGGCGTTAAACTCATCAAAAACATACCCTGTCCTCGGAAAACCTTTTCCATTGCCATGACTGAAATAAGAATAAATCTGATGCTTCAATAAACAGGTTTATTCGCTTAATTTAATAGCTTGGTTGATGGATGTAATGCTTATATTAACTTTTTAGCATATTACATTTCTATAATGCTTGACATTTATCGGGTGAGATGAACATAGCATGGGAGTCATTAAGGACTAGAAGACCAACGACCAAACAGTGGCAATTCGGTAATAACCCTCTCCAGAAGTGTTACATGGCAGCTTATAAACATCACCCTATCTACTCTCTAGTTGAAGCCGCTGAGTTTTTAACAACTATACACGGGTTTGAGTCATTCCCGGCTCGGCGATATAAGGATCACCGGACGGCAGAGGAAATCTACGCAGAAGATTCCCGCCGGCAAACCTAAGAGCCTGCTGAAATAAAAGCATCCCTTTTAAGGGCTAATGTAACCAATTGCCTTTTATTCAGGGATCCTTTTTGGCTTGGATGCCCTATTCGATAAAGCTATGAAATCTGACTTGATCCTTTTGTCCACCGTTCAAAATTTAAACCGAGTACTAATATTGAACAAAACTTTTATTATGTCGCAATGACGTATTAGTATTCAAAATTTGTTAGGGACTTATTCATTATGTACACTACGTACTAGGATCATTGGCTTGATAGGTGAGAGGAAAATGTCAAGACTTTATGGATTAGGTTAATTGCAGAGGTGGCTTACACATTATTGGCTTATTATTTATATCCATTAGTACAACTGGACTGAATTTGAAATAAGTACGTGCCGGTGTTTTGGGTCGTACACGACATCCATTGCTTCGCTTCACACCGGTTGCCGAGTCATTTTCCTCCTTTGCCACTCTCGGACTCCTGTACATGGACGGAATGTGGAACGATTTCCACCCGTCCAAACACCAGGTGTCCCGATGAGACATCATAGTCTCTGACCCATCGCGACTGACGTCTCATACTGCCTGGTTGACACCTGGTGGTAGCGCTGAAACTGTAAGGCTTGAGTGCGTGCTGGGTCCATTCCAACTCAAGCTGAAGCCCCTAGCTGGTGCTGTGGCGGATTGGCATGTGGGTGCATGGTATAACATGCTGCATGGGCGGACTGGAGACCCATTTAATTGGATGAAGAAAGACAGTCCGGTAATACCTATATGCCAACGAGTCTCCTCTCTCATTGAGGAGTGTGCTGACGTGGTTAAAGGTTTTGCACTTTACTCTTCAGTATTCAAGTCAATTCACCAGCTAGTGTAGGTCGTTTGGGACTTAGTTGACCCACAACCTAGAAACATCTTTTAGGCAAACTTAGTAGCCCTCTTTGAGGGCATTAACACCTGGGGGATGAGACTCTTTACCTTCCCCCAGGAATAAATTAACAGTATGCGGTGCATACATTAACAACTGACACATGCACATATGTGCGCACGCCAGTATAATTTAAACAAGTAAGTAAGTAAGGGCGAGATGAAAAAAGGACACGTGACATTTAAATTGTACCAAGGTCATCATAATCTGCATTAGAAATGGTCAACACTTATGACTGAAGGATTCTTGAAGTTGTTTCAGATGCCAACTTGAAAACACATTATCAAATTTTTGGGGTTTTTTTCATCCTTAGATGGTCCGTCAGTGTTGGGGTGATGTCATTTGTGTTGAAATATTGATGGTATTTCTAGCAAGCAGATTACGGACAGAATTGTTCATACGTCATTTTTATATTCATGCACCTAGTTTGAATTTCTAAAAAACAGTTTAGGAGGTACATCATGTGCCAGTTGTTAATGTGGTTATGGATACATAGATGAACGAATGTATGGTATCACAACATCCGCCACCAAAGTGAGCATAAACCTTAAATTTAGAAAATTTGCGTTTAGAAATCGTACTGGTTTCTGAGCAAAAAGTTTTGCATAGTCTCTTTTGAAGGCAGAAATGACCAGCACATGGGCATAGACCATTGCTTTAACTTAAAATTTAAGATATCGCTCGCTATACCCTTGCTCGAAAACGAACTTTATTGTTCCCATACATACATGCCTAACTATATATCTATCCATGTACATCGATACCTAACTGTATATCTGTATATAACAATAACTATGGAGATCTATATCTATAGATCGCTCTGGTGGCCTGGTGGTTAGAGCGTCTGCCTCGAATGCGGGAGGTCGCGAGTTCGAACCGGCTGAGTCATAGGAAAGACTTATAAAAATGGTACTAACAGCTGCCTCGCTAGGCGTTCAGCATTAAGAGGTTTAATATTAGAACTGGTCGGCTTGGTGTCAGGATAATGTGGCTGGGTGGGACTAGGCCGATAAATCAGCCCTTCACACGTGATGATATTGATGTTGGGGTTAGGGGCTGATTTCACCTATTCATTAAAAGCTGCAATTATCGGCAGACACTTTTGGCTGCACACGTCGGTGTACATTTTACACACTTACCGGTGTTTTTCGCGGCTGTTGAGGTCGCATCGGCTGAAGGGTTCTTTCTGCGATATGTACAGCATATTTCCGAATCAAATCGTATGTTTGACAACTTGTAAATCCAAGTAGAATAACATAACCCTAAACAGCATTGACATTTCTAAGTTTCGTGGGCACCATACTGCAAATAGCAACCAATCCGATGCGACTTCCGCTAGTTCGCTCATTCGAAACTTTCGGTTCGTTTGGTCATGTGACTCGGCTGTTATACTGGAAAGCGCCAAAGTATGATGGACGAATTGATTGAGGGTGTTCTCGGCGATTTGGGTTAAAACGTGCGATTAAAGGTGGAACAACAAGTAGCATTGTTAAAATTAGTTGAGGGAAAGCATGTTATTGCTTTTTACCGACCAGCTTCGGGAAATGCCTGATATATACTCTTTTCCCTATCATCAAGAGAAAGGTAACGTGAATTTAAGAAATGTTGATAAAATGATATTGCTCTTTAGTCATGTAGGAGTTATTTGTATGTGAGAATAGTGATTATAGAAGATATAACCCCAACATCAATATCATCACGGGTGAAGGGCTGATTTATCGGCCTAGGGTGGGTCATGATGCTATGTCTGCGGCATGATGACTCGGTGCTAGACATTACTATGAACTGCCACAACACAGACATCGTAGCGATATGACTGGAAAAATTGTTAAAGCTACGTTAAAAGTCCAAATAACACACACGTACATATATATATATATATATATATATATATATATATATAACTCTTTTCTTTTATATATATATATATATATATATATATATATATATATATATATATCCATTTTTCACCCATGCGACAGGAGTCTACATGTTTTGCTAACCTTACTTTCCATTCATTCTGACTCACTCGGACCAGTCGTCTGTTATGTTGTCCTCGCGCTAGAATCTACTTTATCAAGGGAAGCAAGCATTGTCTTCAGCTTGGCCTGATGGAGTTGTTTTCCGCCCAATCAAACGCCGACACTTAGAGAAATTTACCAAAATAGTTCTTGGAGAGAAAAAATAAACTTACAAAAATAACATTTATAAAAATCGATAAAGAGAAAACAAACACGAAAATGGACTACAAGCCAGTGAACATCTCGACTCTTAAAGATGGGAGAGCGAAAATCGTAAATGTTTACCGCATTGTGCCCCAGTTGAATCAGACATGTACCTGCAAATATTAATGACAAATAATACAGTTGCCAGTAAGAAGGATTCAGTTATCCCTCCACACGTTCTTCCACAAGCAAATTTCCCTGTAGCATATCCTTCCACTACTAATAACAACACTTTCCATATTTCGAAGACAGAAAATATAAACTTGATAAGTAAAGCACATGGTTATCCGATAGGGTCTGTATTTGGAGTGGGTTTCGTACACAGGGTAATTTTGCAATAAATAATAATTGCAACACCAATATATAAGGTTCACCTCCTCCAAGAAAGGAGTTGTATATGAGAGTGACCCAGATGTCTAATTACCCATGAATAATTCAATCACGGTCACTCATCCTACACGTAACTCTTCGTTATGGCCTATATAGCGCTGTGCATCCAGTATGGTTTAATTGTTTACAACATAACGTTCTAAATTGGAAATTATGAAAATAAAAGCACTTTTTTGCAATAATTATTAATTATTAATCCATATATTAAATGTTATAAACCTCAATACTATCAAACATTTTATATTTTTTGGTCACGCGTAAACATTTTGTCCTTAGGATGGAACAGTCACACCACAGCCCTTAATAACGTCTTAGAATTAATGCGCCCCATGTAAACATTTGCACGTGAACTATATTGCAAAAGTGGAGAATTCTTTTCACTTTAGAGGAAATTGTTGGGTGAGAAAAATATCTACGTTGTGGTTTGCAACGAGACTAGGAGTTGTTATAAAATCCAACAACAACAACAGATATATAACAAAAATAAATTCACTCGTAAAGCAACTTAAGGTCTCTCCAACTTTGGTAACACCATATAAAATATTTTGAAACGCGCATACATGTGGAGCTATTTGACAGAGCTGCAGCCAAAGGCAATACATATCACTGGACACACATGAAAGGTGTACTTGACCAACGAGAGAGGTTTATTGCTCAGTCCACATGCTATTCCACAAAAAGATTTCCATGTGGCGTATCATTGCACTAGTGATAGCAACACTTGCCATATTTCCAAGACAGAAAATATAAATTTCCAAGAAAATAATGAATTAGAAATGTCCTGATGTTACTACACACTTTGTTAGAACTCTACGCAGCAGACATGGATCCTATTGTACTGCACAGTATCGTACCGTTGCCTACCATAGAAAATTTCTAAATTAGAACTGATGAAAGTTAAAACTTAACCGTATAAAAGATATTATTTATTGTCAATTTCATATGACATCCATCGATTAAATGTGATAATACAGAAATATCAACTGATTTTATGTTTCTATTTTCGTGTGCGTAGAACTTGTGTACTTGGAGTCGACATGTCATCCTATTGCTCTCCTGAACATATTCGTCTTAATGCACGGAATAAACAAAAGAACGTGGCTGTAGACGCTCATTGCGCAATACTTGCAGCACATAACAAATATAACTTTTTTCTTGATTTTTTTCACTTTTCTACGAGAGGCATATACAACTAGATTCCACTTAGATCATTATTCAGACTTTCATAAGAATACAAAACCTGATGACTTTTATATGGTGAGAAACAATAATAGTACCTGTCTTGAATCTGCTAAAGTTTTAGACAAAATTAATCTCTGTCACTGTTTGTTCCAAGACAACGAAATTCCAGTCAAGGTGTTACATTATTTATCTCCTTACTCAGCATAGCCTCGTGTGAGAGAAATAATATTAGCCCTTGACTAGGATTTCCCTTTCTCGGTCCATGCCTTAACATAGATTCTACTAGTTTGCGGCCCAGTGTTAGGCATCACTATACACTGCAACACTGCGGAACTCGTAGCAATATGACTGAAAAATTGTTAAAGCTACGTTAAAATTAAACACACACACACACACACGGAGTTTGGATGTCATCGCCAGGCTTATACTACAAGCTTTTGTAAGCAAAGCAGAAGAACTAGTATAGCTAGTTAAAACCAATTAATTTAGCTGGAATAAATCTTACTTTCGTCACGTACATATCTTTTTAAAAAATAAGCTTTTGTTTTGAAAATGGCGCAGAAAAACATCAAGAATAGACGAATGTTTTAAAATAATGATATTGGGATGGGACCAGTTGCTGGACAGATTTTGTTTTAGAAAAGGGAGGATTTGTAGGAGGAGATATGGAAGTTGGTTTTTGTCATCTTCAAGGCCAGTACTATGGCATATGGAGAGGGATTTGGTGTTACGTTCTTTGCTCTTGCCTCAGGAATGGTCCCTGTGGGTAAGCTTTAACTTGGGTCACAGCTTGGAAAGTTTTGAGAACCCTACCTAAGGACCATTTATAGGCCTAGAAGACATTAGGGAAAACAGACATTCTGACACAACCAATATAGACCATGCTTCATGCGTCTATGATTGTGGAATTGCACCTGGGTCATAGCTTGGAAGCAGTTGAGATTGAAAATTGTTGAGCTCACCGTCAAGGAACTATACATACTCTTCAGACAAGGTCTAAGATGGCCGCTATCGCTTAACCGGCTTGAGGCAGGTATTCCGTTGTTTTATTTGTTTGTTTTGTTTTTTTTTTTTTTTTTTTTGGTTTTTTTTTTTTTTCATGATTTATGTGCTTGTTGTCTGTCCTCGTCTACGTTATTGTGTCTTCATCATGCATTGACTGTTCTGTTCGTATGTGTTTCTTCATCTTCTTGTTTTGGAAACGAGAACAATTAGACTTTTTCTCAGCTGTCTTGCTCCGCTGAGAAAACCGAACAACTTGCTTACCTCTAGAGCAGAACAACTTGATAACTGCCTGCGTTCGTTGCTTGACAAACATGCCCCAGCAACCAAGTGCAGAGTATCAATTCAAAAGTGTTCTCCGTGGTATAGCAGTGTTAGGGACCAGCTTCGCACTGCTAAAAGAGACCACCGTAAAGCTGAGATGCTTTGGCTTTCCACCAGACTCACTATTCATAAGCTAATCTATGAAGCCGCTAAGAAGAACGACACAAACATAGTCCATGCAGCGAAATCAGCCCACTACAGTACTAAGATCACCGAAAGTTCCAGCTGCAAAGAGCTCTTCGAGGTTACTAACAAGCTAATGTCAAGGAAGATGTACACCACTTCCAACTACCTTCTCTCCAGTCGACCTTCCGGACCTGTTTGCAAATTTCTTCCGAGACAAAGTACAAGCTATTAGAGATAAGCTTGACAACACAATTTTAGTTGACTCGTCCTCACCATACAGTTGCGATACAGAATTTCAGCGGCAACCCTTAGCAGTATTTGAACCTGTCTCTATGGATTTAGTACGTACAATCGTGATGAAGAGTGCACCAAAGTCATGTGAACTTGATCCAATTCCAACATCACTGCTGTTTGAGTGCTTAGATCCAATATTGCTTTTACTAACTGATGTTATTAATACCTCTTTCTCAGCCGATGAATTACCATCATTTTTCAAAACTGCCATTGTAAAGCCTCTGCTGAAGAAACCAACACTCGACCATAACGATTTCAAGAACTACAGCCCAGTTTCTAATCTCCCATTCATGTAAAACATCTTAGAAAATGTTGTTCTATCCCAAGTTGTATCTCACTTGAATTCAGTCTTTTTAGCAATGTACAGTCTGCATATCGCCCTTGCCACAGTACTGAAACTACTCTTCTGAAAGTAGTAAATGACCTTCTCTCTGCTTTGGATAGCGGAAAGATTACAGTCCTCACCCTTCTTGATTTGTCTGCAGCATTTGACACAATAGACCATGATATATTACTTCACCGTCTCCAGTATGTATTTGGCATTCATGATACAGCCTTACTGTGGTTCAAGTCCTACTTGGTCAACAGGACACAAACTGTGTGCGCAAATGGAATACACTCCAGCCGAGTTGATCTATGTTGTGGTGTTCCACAGGGGTCTGTTCTTGGACCTGTTTTCTTCATTCTATACACTCAGCCGCTCTCAAGTGTCATAGATCATGATCCAGTGTCTCACCAATTGTACGCTGATGACACCGAACTATACAAATCTAGAAACCCAATTGAAGTTGATGTTACCATCCAAGGCGTAGAGAGGTGCATTTCTGATGTGAAATCGTGGATGACACGTAACAAGCTGCAGATGAATGATGATAAAACTGAAGCCATTCTGATTACAAAACAAAGATTTTCTCATTAACATCCTTTACCTCAGACAATAAATATCAGCAACACCAACGTTAAATTCACACAGTCAGTACGAAACCTAGGCGTTACTCTCGACAGTACTTTCACATTGCACCCACATGCCATGAACATATGCAAGGCTGCATATCTTGAGCTGAGACGCATCAGCTCCATTCGCAAATATCTTTCAGTTGATGCCACTAAAACACTTGTGTGTTCCTGAGTACTTTCAAGACTGGACTATTGTAACTCAGTTCTGTCTGGTTCATCTCAATATCTACTCCAGAAACTTCAAAAAGTTCAAAACACAGCTGCTCGAATCATCCTTAGAGTATCACGATCAGAGTACACTTCCCCCCTGCTCTGTACCCTACACTGGCTATCCATTCGATCCAGAATCAAACACAAAATTTGTTCTCTGTGCTACGGTTCACTGACGGGCTCCAATCGAACATACCTATCCGACCTCACCCATGTGTACACACCAGCAAAATACTTACGCTCCTCTTCTGACAGTCGTATGCTCATTATTCCCACTATGAAAACGAAGTCATGTAAACAACGTTCTTTTGCATACCAGGGCCCAGCAACGTGGAACGAATTGCCCACTGAACTTAGACACAAAGACACAGTGATCTCATTCAAGAGCGCTCTTAAAACCCACTTATTTCAACTGCAAGAACAAACTTAAAGACCTAATAACGTTTCATGCCTTAAATATTTCAGCATGTTTTATGTTTTCTAATTTCATGGTGTTTGATTTTTGTAATCATATCATTATATATGTTTTTTATATTGTAGGCGTTGTCTAGTGTTGTAAAGCGCTTAGAGGTTCTAAAGGTTAGGCGCTCTACAAAGTATTCATTATTATTATTATTATTATTATTATTATTATTATTATTATTTAATGGGCACAAAGGAATATGCACTTGCGTATCCAACACATATCCTGTGACATTTACAATATCTTCACCGATGAACTCGTGGTGAAGTTTCTATCGTAGATTAACTGGCACTCTTTTCAGATCTTATTAGGTAATATCCCAATAGTTCATATTTAATAGGCAATATCGCTAAATTTTTCTCCACGGGGAAAATTTAAACCGGTCACGGTCTCGATCACATAAAGGCTTGGAAAATATGATACTCTGAAAGCCGTACTGGAGATGAGAAAAAAACCCAACAAAAATAGTTGTCTAACGCAGTAAGATAAACATACGTACAACAAATAAAAATAGGTTTCTTTTAACATGATAAACATAATTATCAGACCATTACTCCGTGATATTTACTGCTTTTTCTTCCTCGTATTATAGAAGTGGAAATCAATGCAATAAAGCACAATAGTTTTTTTTATATAACACCGAATAAACACTAGTATTATAAACATTAAAATACCAATACACAGTTACGTTCTGATAGTCATATATGCCAAATTGTCTGAATAACACACAATCTTAAAGTATATTGGCGATAAATATCGTTGGGTGCCATTACAACTAGATAATATTGACTTTTCCTTACATTATGTGAGAAAGCTTGCCAGTAGCTTCTCGTGGGTCGGTGGTTCTTTCCGGGGATTTCCCGGTTTCTTCCTCCACCATTAATACTGGCCGCCATGTATAGCCTATCGTGTGCTGAAAAATGGCGTTAAGCCCCACAACAACAACAACAACATTATGAGCTATGTAATTTATCCCTCGACACGAGAAAACCGGGCATTTTGCATATGCATATGAATTAATTCGATGCTGATGGGCAACATCCGTCAGTCAACTGATATCAGTCGAAAGCTGTTACAGAAGATTTGATGACGTCACTGATGTAACACCACTCTATGTTGGACATTTACATCGTTTTTCTGTTGTTTTTTTTTCGTTTTTAACAAATCATTTCCTTCCTTACAAACGTTTGTTCGATTGGGATAATGATGAAATTGAAAATAAAGGCATAATTTTATTGCGATGAATAAAACAAGGTTTTATTTATACGGAATAATTTTCAGTTCTGCATAGTCCTGCGATTTATTATGAAACATCCACGGAAATTTTGGCAATCACTCAAAAATGTTCTCCTTGTACGGAACAAAGTTCATTATTACATGCGCATTCCTGGATAATGATGAGCTTGATTCCGTCTAAGATGGAATTTTCAAATCATACATATTTCAATTAAGACCAATTATTTGATTTATCTGTAATTTATTTAAGGAATAAATTACACGATTAATAATGTCAATGAGATTAATTTCGTCCAAATTTAACAATGTATTTCTTTTTCAAGAGATCTTTGCTAAATATGAAATAAACAAGGCTCAAAATATTTATAATTAGTTCGTCTTGTTATTACTATTTGTAGACATATTTTTCTTACATTAAAGTACATACACACTGAACATGTGAAACTAAACATTTATAACAAGAAGTGAATAAAATAGCCTACCCGTCATTTATAGTAATTAGAAACGGATTAAGAATAATTTTTGAACAAGAACATTTATGTACATTAAATCATAACTGTATATACTGTGCACGGAAAATGTTTGCTCTACAGTATTATGAAATAATCCATTTACTCCGTGCAAAGCGTAATGCTTGCTCCTGCACTACTCCCTTACTTTGTAACAACGTGATAATTCAAATAAGTTGATGGCTGTCATTGCGTCCTTTTTATATAAGACGTTCATTTTGGACTCGCTGACGTAACCATTTCCAACGAATATCGGGTTTGTACAGTTGTCAACGTGAATGAGCTAGTCCCTGAAGCATTTTGACAAAGAAATTATAAACTTTATGCCCATAACTTTCAAGTTGGACGATACGAGTACTTGGAATGGAGAGAGCGACTTTATAGGCACATAAATGAAAGAAATTAAGGTATTATTTTGATCCACTGGAACTTATCCTAAATGTTGCTAATAAATCAAATGATTTATCGTACATTATATGAATGAATTTATTATGGGGTGGGTGGGGTGTATTTAATGATTATTTAAATAGTGCCCAATTTCCCAAGCGTTTTGATATCTAGACACTACGTAAAAAGGCCCCCTCCCGAAATACCAGGTCAATTTTATTTTGCATTGACTTTCTCATAAAAACTTTTCCAGCAAAAAATCCCTTTTAGTTCACAAATTCATATATTGAGACAGAAGATTCTATATAGGTAATTGCTGAATTTCATTCATGTATCGAGACAAAATGTTCTATATAGTTAAAATTAGCGAATACGTCTTTTGAACGTTCTTTCTGCATAGACTAATTTTATAGTCCACACCACAGGGGTTCGTCACAAACAAAATTGGGGAGTATTTAGCAATGAATTGAGGGCTGGGGGTCACACCTGTAGTGTTTTGTTACAGGCTGGTCCCACGCCCAGCCCACAATTCAATGACTGATACTCCAAATTTTCTTAACGAGACCCTACAGTCCATCTTCACTTGCCAAGGTTCCCATATGGTAACATATCGGAACTTTGGCTAGTGATCATGCTGTGGTCTACACAAAGGAAAGTTTTTTTCCTCCGGGTTTCTTTTGGGACAGCCCATATAAAAAGCGGGGCTTCATATTATAGGGGTGTGTATGTGTGTGTGTGTGTGTGTGTGTGTGTGTGTGTGTGTGTGTGTGAATGTTCTAAACATAAGAGTTTGCACGAAAGTAAGAGGTATACCGAAAGGGGTGGCGTATGCTAGTTTAACATCCTTTTTTAAACGTAAATTTTAGTAGTCTTTATGTCCATTATTGTTATGAAATACAATTACTTGATGGAAAGGGATAAATGGTCTGACCACTGTCGTTTTACCCAACTAACTTTCTACACAAGGACGTTACACACTGAGTTATCCCTTGACAGGCAAGGAAATTCATACTGAGACCATATCTAGCTTTAAAGCTATCCAAGTCGATCATAGTTCCATGATCTCTAAGCATATAAGCAATATAGATTACATTATGTACAAACCATTTCCTATAGAAAATGGGTACCTTGGTCTCCCTTATAAGGGAGTTCGTCCATAATCTTGTATTCCTGTCTCTAACAAGAGCTTCCATGCCAATAAAACATCACGCCAATAAAAAGTATTCGTCTTTTGGATACGGCCATCACATTTCCATCTCCCAGTTGGAAGAGTTATGTAACCTCGCATATGAACATTATATTTCCAATTTATATACTGAGTTTATGTCGATATCGCATAATGCGGCAGAGTGTGCAACTCTGCCTCACTGATATTTCTATTTTGAAACACATTTTTGGTTAGTCTCATTTACTGTACTTTGGAGTGTATATTATTTAAAATTTGAACCCATTTATAAAAATTGTTAGACAACCTCGAGAATAAATTTTACGAAATTTAAACCATGTCTATTTCAAAAACAGTCAAATGCAATTACAAACATGATTTGGGGGATTCGGTAGAAAGCACAAGCTTCTTAGCAGGGTCTTCCCAACAAGAAAAATTGTAACATAAAAGATCTCGATGCCGGTACCAACATTTTTACAGCAAATATGCAGACACTTGCATACAAAGCATAACAATGAATAAAAGCTAATTAAGTGCAATTCAAATGGTTGTGAGTTCAGTCAATTTGATCTTAGTCATTCGAATATAATTTTGCATAGCTAACAATACTTTTTTTCTGCAGTTAACATAGGGTTGCCCCAAAGCACTGTTTTCAGTCGCAAGAGCGAAATGGGGTGTGTATAGGATTTGATCTCTAAGATTTGAATATTTGGATCAATCAGGAAATGTTTTGCACTTTCAATTTCACCGCAGGAGGAATACTTGTTATTTGATACACGATTTTTTGGGGTGGGTGGGGGTGGGCTCCAGACAGATGCCCCCCTACTAAGCCGAAAAAAAAGCAAATGTATTTTATGTCTGTGTATCCCCCTAAGGTATGATGCATTGTTTATAAAACAGAATTTGGATCAAAAATTTATTTAAAACAAATTTTTGACGGGGTATTTTCCCCTAGTGTATCTGAAGGTTTGCTCATCCGATCAAATTTCAGTCATTTGGTCGGAATTCCGCTCCTTTTTAAAAGTTTAGTGACCTTTGCCAGGGGTCCCTAAGTCCTGTGTATGCTATATGTGTTATGCTATATTGTGTGCTTGCTATAGATTTTGTGTAAGGACGGCAATTCATCGAATCTTTCCCGGAGTTTTTTCATAAAATTTATATATATATATATATATATATATATATATATATATATATATATATATATATATATATATATATATATATATATATATATATATATATATAAAGAACAATATTTTTGCTAAATGGAAATGTCACTTATCATTCCCATGTTTAATTTTGAAATTTCTTTTTAGATTATCATTTTAAATGAGAGACGGTTGCGCTTAAAAATAAAATAAAGCCTATTATTTTTATGTATGCTTTGGTGAGACGTCTCTCATATTTTTTTTGTTGTGAGTTATTGGGAACAGGAACTAGGTTGCATCCTGTATAAGGAGCCACGTTTCATTTATTTTCTTCATGCTTCCCTTAACTTTTTGGATGCATCCTATTCTAGTTAACTACATGTGATATTTCCTTTACACTAAATGAGGCTTCTTCTGTCCTCACTTAGTGCCAATATTATTTATTTTTCCGCGCAAAATTTTTCCAAAGTTCCAAAAAAAATTTTAAATTATAATTTTTTTTTAGTCCCTATTGTTTAAAAGGGTATCCTTTTTATTTTCACATAACTATTTCCCCTTGTATATGTTCTGTATGTCCATGTCCTTCACATGTCGTTTTCTGAGGCTTTTTCACAGGCCTGTCCACTTCGTGTAGCGCCCTGTGACGTCAGTGTCTCATACTTCTTATATATGGAGGTTCCCTGTCCCTCTATATTTTAGATAAAGGAAATTAGAAAAATTTATAAAAGAATAGTATTGTTAAATGTTAGTAATTCTAAGGGTTCCCTTTAAAATTTGTTGATTAGAATATATTAGTTCATAATTATATACGATACCCCAAAAAGTTAAGGTTTTGACTTCAAAAATTTTCAATTAAAGTTAAGTTTTGTCAACCTGAAGTGAGAGATGAGACCATAGCTCCAACCCGCGCTTAGGCTGGAACTGAAACCCCTACTCCATCCCTCCTCCATGGTTAGACATAAATTATTACTTTTTTATGACAATTACCTGCCCACAGGCCATCATTATAAATACAATGAAGCTAATTATTTGTATGGATGTATTTTTTTTTCAAAATTCTCATCCAAATATAAAAGCATTTTCCTTTGATATTTATCCTTTTGTGAGATTAGTGTAATTAATTTATTTCTATCCTGTTCCCTTTTTTCACATCCTAGTATTGCGTGTATTTTCGTGAAGCTCGTTCTTTTGCACATTGGGCATTTGGGAATTATTTTTATCATATGCCTTCTTATTGCAACATCGCCTGTAAGCCAGACATTATGTAAATATTTAAAAATTTGACTTTGTAATTTTAAAGATTTTATGTTTGTCCAATTTCTCCAAGTCTTTTCCCAATTCACCCCCCACCCACACCCACCCCCAGTTTTCTTCTTCAACTTTGCTTCGCTTATTTTTATCCTGGTCTTCTCTAATCCACTTGTAGGTCTCATTTTTACCTAGTTCCCATAGTTCTTCTATATCCCTGTATTTCATCAGTAGTTCTTTAAT
>JAECUM010002015.1:0-58596 GCA_016617855.1 Megalonaias nervosa
TGTACAGTTGTAACTAAATCAATTTGATCAAAACTAAATTCTACAACCAAAGTTCTTGTCTTGAAACAATAAAAACATATCATCTTTGGTGCTCCTAAAGCATTCCTAAGAGTTCTCAGCTTGAGATGATGCTAAACTTGACATTTTCTCCATTAATAAAATTTCTGTAATGCCAGCCATGGGATCAGTATCTCAGTGATATCCTCCAAAATAAGAAGCTTGTTTCTGTAGTGTCAGCCTTGGGACCAGTATCTCGGTGATATCCTCCAAAATAAGAAACCTGTTTCTGTAGTGTCAGCATTGGGATAAGGATCTCGGTGACATCCTCCAAAATAAAAAAGCTTGTTTCTGTAGTGTCAGCATTGGGATCAGGATCTTGTTGATATCCTCCAAAATAACAAACTTGTTTTGAGAAGTTGGATCCCAGCAAATATTATATCATAGTTAATAAAATAATTCACACACATAATATGAGCAGAATTTGTACTCAGTTGAGACATTTTATGAACACTGGAAAAAGAATTTTGACACTCAATTACCTTTTTATTTTTTTACAGAATTGGCCGTAAAAGTGGAACTACTTGGTAAAAATAAAGTGAATGAGCATGTTCTAGAGCAGTTACAGAAAGCCTTTCAAGGACACATTGCTAATTTGCGACAACACTTACAGAGCTGCCCTGAGCTAGAGTCTCAACACATACATTGTGTGACAAACAAAAAGAAATATCTGGGGTTTGAATTTTGGTTGAGGAGTGCCAAGGCTTTGGAACAACTGAAGCTTTCCACAGAGAATGACAGTCTTGTAAATGCACTTTCAGATTTTTCAGACAAGAAAGCCCTGGGTTTAGATATTGGTCTAGGCTCACAGCACCTTTGCTTCAAGTGTAAAATAGAGGGAAAGCAGTATGCACTGGGGCAGGCTCACTTCATGGAGAGGTAGGATAATTTTATTTCCAACATAGGTGTTAATGAACAGCCTACAATTTGTAATTCTTTTAGTATTTTTGCTTCATTTTCAGCAGCGTTTTATTAACGAGTGACAGTTACAGGAGCTGAACCAGTGTTTATTGTGGAATAGATGTCCTTAATGGGATGTTATACCCTGTTTGATTTAATCTTTTCTGAAATCTGACTAGGATTTATAAGAGTTTTTTACATGAAAGTTGAACGTACGGTGGTCCCCCTCTTATACAGCCATCCCTTCTGCACTGGGAAAGTGGCCTTATAAGATGGGTGGCCTTTCCAGAGGGGGACTAATTTTTTTGAGAGAAGTATATGTAATGTATGTAGTAAGAAAGCTACATTCTTCAAAGCATTTAATATCTTCATTTAATATCTTCGTTTAAAGGTAATATTAATTATTAAAAGGTGGTTCTTCATATAATAATAGACTTATTTCAACTGAATATGCATTAATAGTTCTTATTTTTGGCGTAAGCATGTTATGCAAGCGTGTGTTGTTGTCATGCACACTGCAAAACCATTCAAGAACATCATTTAAATATTGGTACATGCATAATTCTCTTTCCATTTGCTCCATTTTCTCACTGCTGCTGAATAACCTCCTTATTGGTTATGACGTTGTTTATTCGAGTATTTTCAACATAAAATTGTTTTATTCAAGTCTTTTCTACCTAAAATTGTTTGGCAAGCCCCTCCCCACCTCCCTACCGCACCCGATGTCATAGAATAGAATAACCGTCTTTTTTCTAAAATAATTGTCTCCGTTTACGCGATGACATGTTAATGTTTGGAAATGATTTATTCGGATGTTGCTAACTGTATGCGATTTAATTATGCAGACAAAACTTTTGCAGAGTGGACAAAATGCCTTCTTCATAAAGGAAGTGATAAATGTATTGTCACATGATTTTTTGGTCATTGTCTGGTATCCTGTTTTGTTCAGGGTTAATTTCTGTGTGTGTGTGTGTGTGTGCGTACATGGGCGCCCACAGCATGGGTCAAGGGGAGCCACATGACCCCCCCCCCCCGAAATCATACTGCAAATATATATGTATATAAATTCAGACAAGTTTAATCATGCAAATGAAGCTGAAAATATGTCACAAGATTCTGTTCAAAACACTTAATAAATATTAGCTTTAGTTTCAGACTGCTTCTTATACTAACTTTCCCAGCCGTGACTGACTGCCCCTCCCCCTGAAAATCCTGACCCCCCCCCCGCACAAAGTCCTGATCCCCCCAGCAAAAAATCCTGCTGGTGCCCATGTGTGTGTGTGTGTTTGTGTGTGTCTGCACAAAATCTATTTTTAGCCTATGCAGACCCTGTTATGATCTTGACAATTAGTCGGGTTGTAATCATCAATGTTGCCAACTACAAGACTGATGAAACAATTTTTCTGCATTTAAACAAAATGCCATATGGTTTTAAAGGCAGCGATCTTGTCACACGATTCATTAGTCACAGTCTGGTACCCTGTTGTTATTACATTTCTTTACACTAAGAGAGAGAAGCCAAAACAGCTTCGATATGTACGCAGATTTAACCTGAATAATAGCACCTCGCAGCCGTTAGGATTTGTAAACTTGACAATTATTTTCAGTCCTAATAGCCACTAATTATGAAAGTGAACAAGCTCAGCATCTTACTAAGGGAAGCCATAAAGGCTATCAAACCATTTTCCCACTGACTTGTGTATTGTACATCAATACCGCCACTTCTCAGCTGTTACTACTGTTCAATAATTGTAATCTTAACAATTATCAGAGTGACTAAACCGGACAGCTTATGATAACACAGCAGTAAGGCTAATCGGATTACGTGTACTTACCTTTTTGTATGGATTAAAATTTGAGTCTTTCTCAGCTTTATGGAATAAATGTGGCTTCTCATGAGGCGTAAATGATATTAACCTTGGTGGTACATGTACTTTAGTCAACACTTCTGTCATTAACGAAAACCTGACATCGGGAAACAGAAATCGGATTACTTAACACGTTATGAATAAAATACTGGTTCTGGATACATATTACAAAATAAAATGCGACCGCTTGTGAGGGGTAAATTTTATATTTTTGCACTAATGTGCTGGCTGCTGGTCATGTTAGCGGGGTGGCCTTTCGTGAGGGATACTTTTGAACACAAACTCATTGGCGCCGACGGATTCTGGCCGTAAGGAGCGGGTGGCCGCTGGTCAGGGGGGCTGTTCAAGAGGGGGACCTCTGTACATAAAATAGTTGGAACTGAACATATTCTTGATTGTACCAGCATCAAGTCAGTAACTGATTTGGTGTATAGCAGATATTTATATAACAGTTTCTTTTAAATTGTTTGTAATGATGTTAATTGGAAAAAAATGTTTTTATCAGAAAGACCAAGTTCATAATGAATTTTCATCAGCTGTTTGTCATACATAGCAAAAAAAAACCTTGCATCTAGTTACATGTCTGAGCCTAATTGATGACCACTGACCTTTTGATGGCCCAATTGCAATAGCAGTGACCACTGACCTGGTTAAGGCACCATTGCAATAGCAATGACTACTGACCTGTTTATGGCCCCATTTCAATAGCAGAATGAATTACCTTTCTTAGCTTTTGTCTATCCATGTTTCCACATCCATACGTTTGTATCTCCATTTCCATGCATACATCCTAAATCTGCTTTAGTACATCAGCAGAAAAGCTATACACTTAGAACCATGAGATTTTGCACTTTTTTATGAAAGTAGTTAGAGGCATCAGTTTTCAGTTGCAACTCTTTTCTGACTTGGGGCTGTCAAAAATAATTTTAGCGCAATTAAACAAGATCCATTTGAGATAGATGTATGACATTTGTCATGCGTATTTGTTTTTATATGTTGATTTCCAAGCCATCATGGCATTTTAATATCAGCAATACATATCTGTTGCTATTGCGTAGCTGGCTCTTTTCCAGAAAATAACCTAACCATATGATGAAAATTCATCCTTCCATTAGGGTGAAACAGAAGAGTTTAGAACACTAGGTTACCTCTGGTCCACCTCCACGTATGCCTTGCCTGTGTGCACTGTCCTTCATTCTTTTTTGGGAGGGTCCTTAGACATTATTCGTTGTTAATTTACATTGAAGATTTGTCTTTGCTTACCTTTTAGCATTAAAACGTTAGTACAGTGTAATCATTTTAATTCTTTGAGACAACACCTAGTTGAGGTAATATCTACAGATTTTTGCAGAGAACTCTTGATTTTTACATTATGTCTGTCAATTTTCATTTCTCAAACAAAATCCTACATCAGTAGATATATATTATGCAATCCACAGAAGCCATGTTCTATTTTATCATGCACGAATATTGTTGTGACAAAATAATAATCATCTCATTACAAAGAATTTTTTCCTCAGTAAATAGAATGTTAAGTTTAAACCTTATTCACGTCATTTTATGAATTTTTTTAACCTACTAAAATCTGAAACTAAACCACAAAAATAAACCCCAACAAAAAATTGTCAGCAGTTAGTTTCAGTCCCAACAATGGAGATGCTGTAGCATCTCCATTCCCCCCAAAGAAATTACACGAGTGAACACCTGGCATTACTGTACTGTATATACAAATGTCAATTACCATGATTAAATTAAAAGAAGGAATGAAGAAACGAACCATGCATCTTATGTGCCCTCAAAAACCTAAATCAAAATAAATATGTTATTGAGTAGATAATGTTAAATGACTTTCGATTTGAGAAAAAAAATGTGGGAAAAATAGTTCCCACATGTACAGGAGCTTGATACTGCGTATTTAGGCATCACTGGTTACAACAAAATAGGGCATAATTTATTTGCCAGTCAGTTGCTGGTGCTTAACATAAATCACACTGTAGAACATGGTTTCTTTGAATTATGTCGAGGGCCAGTCCTTTTCACAAGATAATGGCAATAGTAATGATTAACTGTTAATTAGTCACACGTGCTTTCTTGCTTGTGTACTTAAGATTAACCTTAAGCTGTTGTACAGTTTGGCCACAGCTGATCAGAATATGCAAAGAGGGCAGATCCTGGGGCAAAATAAGGCATGTCACATGTAGAAGGGAGCATTCTTTGAGAATTTCGCGCTTATTGGACCCAGAATATCGGTTAATATTTTGTTAAAATGAGGCTTAAAAAATGCAGCAAACAAACTTCCCGATCTTGGTGGCGCTCTGCAGTTTCGTATTTTACATAGGGTTAGAATTTTAAAGAAAAAGAATTCTAAAGAAAAAGAATTCCCCAGAGTTTCCTCACTAGTTATACTGGCTATTTAAAAAAGACCTTGTATATATTAGGTATTGTTAAAAGAACCTTTAATTCCCTTTATTTTGGTGTATGATTGATAGGTGTAATATGGGTTATAGAGTATACAGCTTGGCCTTACTCCAGATGTGCACCTTTCAAAAAAGTGCTAGCTCCACTTGGTCATTTTCACTTCCTGAACTTCAGAGGTAAATTGTAAAAAAAAAAAGAGCCAATAACTTTTTTTACATTTTATATATTTGTTAATTTATTCATTGCACTTTCAGAAACTGGTATTGTCTAGTCTAGCAAAATTCATTTTCCCTATTTTAAAAGCTGCTAAGGATAGTGTACTTTAGACAAATTCAGGCTGATTTTTGGAGCACAAGGGAGCAGTCGTTTTAGTTAGCAGTGTGCTAAGATCATTTAAAATTTCCAAAAGTACAATATCCAAAGAAATGTCAGTCACATTACATCAAAGTAGCATAAAGGGATGCCAACATTCTCCACTGTGCATGTTTTAAATGCAAACAACTTCACCTTACATACGTCACTCCCTCAAAAGTACATAATAACTGGTGAGCGCCCCCAAAATTAGGACTGGTACATGGATGCAGTTGAATCTTACCTTTATCTACTATTTCCTCGAGAGCATCAGGAGGAAGTAATTTACACAGAAATATCTTCACTGGAAAGAAAATATGAAATACTGGTAATTACTGTCAAATTCAAAAATTTTTACAACAGTAACTATAGTGCTTGTTAATATGGTCATGTAGAGCATTAACTCAACTATTTAATTGTTGTTCTGTAATTAATGTTACGTGCAGGCTCGTACAAATGTAACAAAAGAAAAGAGTGAAATCAACAAGCTTTGTAAATTTTAACAAAATAATTTATTTCCCTAGAAAACAATGTAAAAATAGGAAATAGGTCTTACAGTTTGTGAATATAATCCAAAAATTAATCCTAAAGTTGAAAAATATAAGTCCTATCACTAAACAGTTCTAATTGAATCGGTTTCGAATCTCGATGAAATTCCAATATGGAGGTGATGACGTCAGATGATGTCTGTACTGATGGCAACAGATCCTCATTAAATCACAGTTTATAATGTTTCCGTATAAAATTCCAGAATAAATTTCCACTGAATTTCTTTCTCCCAGAACTTTTTTATAAAAAAGTACACTTGTTTAGTCTTCTAGAGAATAAATTATTAAATCCAAAAAATAGATGAACTTCAAACAATCTAGCAGCAACAATAAAAACCTCTTGAGCCCTCAAGGTTTAAAATACAACTCAATAGACCTAGTAGAAAATGGCTGTGTTCAGCCTCGATTTTAGATCACATGGTATCTCACGTGACGATTTACGTGACGCTAATTTGAACATCGCAATAGAAAAAATGCCATTTATTATGTATGCAAGAATAGCCCTATCTAAGAATCAAATTCTCACACTGAAATAAATTTAAAAATAAAACACAGTTTATTCAGACTAACACGTAGGCCAAAATGACCTTGGTAAATAGCCAATCATTTTCGCGTAGTGTTTACAAAATCTATGAAGCAAAGTGAGCTAAAAATAATGATAATGTAATACCTTTTACATTCAAATTAGACTGAATATTTTATCAAAAATATCAAATCCTGTGAAAATAATCATTACAATAAAATGTAATGAAACAAAAATAAAATAAAAAAGAATTTAAAACTAACACACAAGTAATTTAATTACATATTCATAACATTAAATACTAATATAGTTTAACCAAAGTCTATTCAATGCTGATTATTGAACACTCTGCTCCATAACTGTCATCAAGAAACTTCCAGACAAAAATTTATGGATTGCTATGGAATTTTACAATACTGGCCAGGTACTAAACTAGGTCAAGAAAGAGCATGTCAGGTATGATCATCATAATACTGGGTAAAACAAATTCTTTTTCAACATGCACAGCTTTCATTGTGGCATCACAACGTACAATATTCAATCTGGTTTGTACTGGATCACACATTTAGGCTGACCTCATCAAAAATGTCCACATACCTTTTGACACTGAGTTTTGCCTCATGTGTTTATCATAGTGTGTAAATAATGAAAGAATATGGATGTATGAGCATCCAAATTAAGTGAATAATCAACATTTAAAGGTATATGTAATCAAATTATAAAAAGTGACACCCATTGCTGAAATAATTGGTACTGAATACAAACATGACCTATATGCCTTTAACTACTGAATACAAACATGACCTATATGCCTTTAACTACTGAATACAAACATGACCTATATGCCTTTAACTACTGAATACAAACATGACCTATATGCCTTTAACTACTGAGATCTAAACACTGTTCAAATTCAGCTGAAAGACAATTTCAGCCCTTTTCAAGTTAAAATATTGCCATGTTTGGAGGAAAAATATTTTAATTTGATTTGGAATGATTTATTATGCTTTCTTGCCCTTTTGTGCTGTCAAAACTTCAATGGACCAAAATCCCTAACAGCTTAACTTAAAATGAGCCAAAACCTCCACGGGCCAAAATCCCTAACGGCTGAACTTAATGAGCCAAAACCTCCATGGGCCAAAATCCCTAATGGCTGAACTTAAAATGAGTCAAAACCTCCAGGGCTGAAATCCCTAATGGCTGAGCTTAAAATGAGTCAAAACCACCATGGGCAAAAATCCCTAATGACTGAACTTAAAATGAGTCAAAATCTCCATAGGCCAAAATACCGAATGGCTGAACTTAAAAGAGCCAAAACCTCCAGTAACATACATTGAATGGTGCTATGGCAATGTCATGATAAGCAGACCAACAGGCACTGACTTTTTGTCTGTTCATGCTTAAATTAAATTGTCATCAGATTAATCCAGCAATGAGTACTCCAGCAGCAATTTGCAAGTCAGGTATCCAAATATGGGACTTGAATATTCAACAAAAAGACAAGATGACTCCCAATGACAATTTGGAAGATGTGTTAGTTATAATTTTCATCTCATCTGAGTTAAATCTACCTTATGGCTCTTTTCCTTTCTTGAATCATATGTCTTTATGCAATACTATTCTAGAAAAACACGGGAGAATCCTTCCAAATTACCTACTTTCGAAACATTCTGATTTTATAAGCTGTATAATGTGCAGCCTAATAAAACAGTACTGATGTTCACCTCTGTGCAGCCTAATAAAACAGTACTGATGTTCACCTCTGTGCAGCCTAATAAAACAGTACTGATGTTCACCTCCAATAGTCAATGTTTCATGACCATAATAAGGTCTATCTTTATCAAATTGAAAAAAATGCCATCTCATCTTTGTACAAACTGTGATTGATATCTGATAAATCAACAATCGGAACAAATAAGAAATCTGCCCTTGTATTGTGACTATGCTTGTCCCAATTATTCAGTCACCCTAATTCCTCTCCAACCCAATAGCTCCACAGTCTCCCCCACAACAGGATGAATTATATTTCTATTATTATTTTGTACATCTAGAAAGCAACCTCTATCTAATCACAAGGACTTATGTCTTCATCTTAAGTTTTGCTGATGTTATGTCCATACATGCAAGCATTGATGACATTATGCCCATGCATGCATTTATTGATAACATTATGCCATTACAAGCATAGTGATGATATTATGCCCATACATGCATTTACTAAAGACAGTATGCACAAACTTGCATGCATTGATGACATTATGCCATAACATGCATGAAGTGATAATGATATTATGCCCATGCATGCACTGATTGATGACATTATGCCATTACAAACATAGCGATGACATTATACCCATACATGCATTTACTGATGACAGTATACCAATACATGTACGTACTGATGACATTATGACCATACATGCATGCATTGATGATGGTATAGTCATATATGTCCATACATGCATGCACTGATGACATTATGACCATACATGAATGCATTGATAATGTTATGGTCATATATGCCCATACATGCAATGCACTGATGGCTTTATGCCCATACATGCAATGCACTGATCGCATCATGCCCATACATGCAATGCACTGATGGCTTTATGCCCGTACATGCAATGCACTGATGGCTTTATGCCCATACATGCATGCACTGATGACATTATGCCCATACAAGCAAACATTGATGACAGTATGCCCATACATGCATTCACTGATAACATTCTGCCCATAAAAGCATGCATTAATGACATTATGCCTACACATGCATACACTGAAGACAGAATGCCCATACACACATTAACTGATGACAATATTCCCATATATGAATGTATTGACATTATTCCCATACATGCATGCATTGATGACACTATGCCCATAATAACATAAAGTGATGACATTATGCCCATACATGCATGCATTGATAGTATGCCATACATGCATGCAATGATGACATTATGCCCATACAAATACAAAGTCATGGCATTATGCAGATATAAGCATGCATTGACAACATTATGCACATACATGCTGTTACATGTCTAGGCTTGTACAAAAGTAAGAAAGAAAAAAGTGAAGCCAACAAGCTTTGTAAAATTTAACAAATTAATTTATTTCCCTAGAAAACAAGGTAAAAATAAGAAAAAGGACTTACAGTTTATGAATCTAATCCAAAATTAATCCTAGAATTAATAAATATAAGTCCTATCAATAAAAAGTCCTAAGTGAATCACAGTTCGAATCCCGATGATGTTCCAAGATGGAAGGCGATGATGTCTTCAATAACCTGCTTTGTCCTGATGTGTCAACAGTTCCTTGTTGAATCACCAAGAATAATATTCCAGTTTAGAATTCAGAATAATTTTCAGTAAATGTCTTTGTCCAAGAATTCTGATAAACACTATTAGTTTCCAGGGTAAATAAATTACTTTAAATAAAAAAATTCAACTCAAACTGGTCACAAGAAAACACCTTTGAGCTCCAAAGGTTTCAAGCAAGACTGGCCAAAATCACTATGATAATGTGAGATTTAATCCTAACCACAACGCAAAACAGATCACCTGATGGGGTCACATGATCACTTCCTTCGAGTGGCGTAGAAACATTACACGCCAATTATCAAGTACGCTATGTATGGCTTTGACTCTACTAAATGAATCTTACTATAAGATTCAATAATAAAAAAATGTTGTTTACACCAAACTTAAAACTGGCTCTGAATCTAAGCCACCAAAAGATACAACGTTTCTACTACTGCTTGTTTATCAGGACAAACAGAACTGAACTGAATTTTCTGGAAAAATATCAAATCCAGTGAATAAAGTTATCATTACAATAACATGTAATGAAATAAAATAAAATAAAAAATTTTAAAACTAACAAACAAGTAATTGTTTTAATTACATATACATAACACTTCCCCCCCCCCATAAATAAAAAGAAAGATTTATACATGTATAATAAAGCTTTCTTTTTACCATAGATTAATTATAAGCTTAAAAAATTACATAAGAAGAACTCTTATGAATTATACAAAGTGTACATGAAATAATATTTCTATACATGGGAAAGTGCATCTGCTATTAAATTGTCTTTTCCCTTCATGTGCCTGATGTCAATATTATACTCCTGTAACAACTCCACCTTAATAATCTTTGATTTTTGTTCTTCATCTTGTCAATGACGGTAAGGGGGTTGTGATCATTAAGCACAACAATCTGAGAAGGAGCTGAACAAATGTAAACTTCAAAATGTTGTAATGCCAATATCAAAGCCAAACATTACTTCTCTATTGTTGAATAATTTTTTGGTGCTTATTTAATTTCTTAGAAAAATAGCACACTGGATGATCAACACCATTTCTATCTTCTTGAGTCAATACTGCTCCAACCCCAAAATCACTTGCATCAACAGACAGTTTTTAAGACTGACTGAAATTTGGAGCTATAAGAACTGGTGTACTCTTAATTATGGCCTTTACCTTATCAAAAGCCTCCTGACATTTTTCAGTCCAAAGAAATTTGTTCCTCTTGCTCAATAAATTTGTCAGGGGTTCAGCAATATTAGAAAACTGGAACAAAATTTCCGATAGTATCCAGCAATATCCAAGAATTGCATCAGCTGCTTTAGACTGACAGGCACAGGGAATTCAGAGATAGCCTTGACCTTAGCATCTATAGGTTTAACTTGTCCATGTCCCACGATATGTCCTAGAAATGTTACACAAGTACGGCAGAACTCACTTTTGGATAAATTGATTGTCAAACTTGCATCATTGAGTCTTTCAAAGAATTTCTGAATTGTTGCTAGATGTTCTTTCCAGGTGTCGTTGTAGATGATGACATCATTGATGTAAGCATAACAATTATCTAGACCTGAGGTAATCATATTCATCAAGCATTGAAATGTACTTGGGGAACCCTTCATCACAAAGGCATCACTTTATATTGATAAAGTCCATCTGGAGTCACGAATGCCGAAACTTCCTTTATCCTTTCCGTTAGTGGAATTTGCCAAAATCCTTTCAGAAGCTCAAATTTGGTGACATACTTTGCATTTCCAATTTTATCAATGCAGTCATCGATTCTTGGTAATGGAAATGAATCTGTTTTTGTCACACTGTTCACCTTCCTATAATCAGTGCACATACAGAAAGTTTTATCTGGTTTTGGAACAAGTATACATGGTAAACTCCAGTCACTTTTACTGGGCTCTATAAAATCATTCTCCAGCAAATACTGAATTTCTTTTTTCAAGCATTTCTGTTTGAGAGGGTTCATCCTGTATGGGTGTTGTTTCACAGGTTTGGGATTTACAATTTCAACATCATGAAAAATTTTATTTGTCCTCATAGGAACATCTGGAAATAAGTGCTCATATTCAAATAATAACTGTTTAAGTTCATTCCTTTCTTATTGTTGCAAATGTGAAAGTTTGTGGTCCAGATTATTCATAATTTCCGAATTCCAAAGATTTGTCACTCCAAAATCAATAGAGTCTGATTGAATTCCTTTATTTAAATCCTCAGTAAGTGGGACAGGTACAAGTAAATTAATTCCATGATTTATCTGGCTATCACTCTCAATATACTGGTACTCCTATAATTTATTTAGATCCCAGGAGTACTATTAATATAATTTAACTCATTCATTTTCTTCATAACTTTGTAAGGGCCGTAATACCTAATTTGAAGAAAATTTTGAAGAATGAGCAAGAAAGAAAGAACTCTATTACAAGACTCAAAAGTTCTCCATTAAAGTTCTGTGAAACCATAATTTCACTTCTGACTTGAATTGCTGAATGCCAAATTCAAGCATGACTAGCTGGAAAACTCCAGACATAAAATCTGACCCTTGATCAGATTGGACAGATTTGGGAAGGCCAAACTGAGTAAAAAACTTTATCAAAGCTTTTACTATTGTTTTAGTTTTAATATTCCTCAAAGGAACTGCCTCTGGGAATCTTGTTGACGCACACATAATGGTCAACAAGTATTGGTTGCCTGACTTGGTCTTAGTTAAGGGACCAACACAATCTACCATAATTCTGCTAAATGGTTCGTCAAATGCAGGAATAGGTTGCAGATGAGCCTTAGGCATCTTCTGATTGGGTTTTCATATCATTTGACAAGTATGACAAGATCTTCAGTATTTACAAACATCACTTTTGCTTTTTGGCCAATAGAAGTGATTCAAGATCTTGTGATAAGTCTCATTAATCCCTAAATGACCAGCCAGAGAAGTTTCATGGGCCAGACTAAGTATTTCCTGCCTGTAAGATTTTGGAACTACAATTTGATAGTTCAATGACCACTCATCACCAGTAGGTACCTTGGGGAGGTCTTCATTTTCTCATAAGAATTCCATTTTTAATGAAATAACAGACAGGTACTTCAGTAGCTTCAGTTTCACTAATGGCCCTCTGAAACAAACAGGAGATCTCAGTATCTTTTTCCTGTTCGACGACAAGTGATTGTTGTTTGTCACCCTGATTAGAAAAAAGAGAATGAGTAATTAAAAGAGGATCACTGTGATCAATATCTTTTGATTGATCCAAACAAGAAGTGAAAGTGACCTCATCAAAGGCCTGACCAATACATGTGTCAGCTAAAGGAATATTTTCCTTATTGAAATCATTCTCAAGAGCCTTCTTTGCCACAGCTCTAGCAACTGCACATGCTGGGTATAAATCAGGGTATTCTTTTTCAATAGGATCAACTTTCTGATCCAACGAAGGCTTGTCAGTTACAAGTGGATTAACCACAACCTTATCTCCAGCTAGGTCGTTGCCTAGTGTTACGTGTAGGCTTGTACAATAATAAGAGAAAAGATTGAAGACAACAAGCTTTGTATACTTTAACAAAATAATTTATTTCCCTAGAAAACAATGTAAAAATTGGAAAATAGTACTTACGGTTTGTGAATATAATCCAAAATTTAATCCTAAGAATGAAAAATACAAGTCCTATCACTAAATAGTTCTATTAGAATCCAAGTTCGAATCTCGACAACGTTCCAATATGGAAGGCGATGATGTCAGATGTGGTTCATGTACAAATAGCAACAATTCCTCAACTGAATCACAGTTTATGTTTCCAAATAATTCCAGAATAAATTTCCACTGAATTTCTTTCTCCCAGAATTTTATAAAACAGTTCACTCATTTGGTTTTCTAGAGAATAAATTATTCAATTCCAAAAACAAATGAACTTCAAAAACAATCTGGTTTCAACAACAAAATACCTATCCGGCCTTCTAGGTTCCCAGAATAGAACTGACTGACGAGTGCTCAGAAAGGGTTATATATTCACCCTAATTATCATCCCGTTCTTGCGAGACAGATTACGTGGTCTCTCAACACTCGAAACAACGCAATATGAAAAATGCAATTTGTCACGTAGAAAGAACCCCTATCTACTATCACTCTGAAATAAATTTAAAAATAAAACATTGTTTATTCTAACTAGATGAAATGACCTTGGCAATAGCCAATCGTTTTAGCGTAGCACTTACACTACCGCAGACCAAGGTAAACTAAAAATATTGTAAATGTAACACGTTTTACATCTTAGATAAACAGACTTATTGAAAAAGAATTTTGAATCCCATGAAAATAATCATCACAATAAAATGTAATGAAACAAAAATAAAATAAAAAAGAATTTTAAAACTAACACACAAGCACTTTAATTACATATATGTAACACTTCCCCCATAAAGAAAAAAGAAAGATTTATATAATAAAGCTTTCCCACATGTAAATTATACATGAGGTAAACAAAATTACATAAGAAAATTCTTATGAATTATATAAAGTGTATATGAAATAATATTTCTATACACAGGAAAGTGCATCTGCAATCAAATTGTCTTTTCCTCTTATGTGCCTGATGTTAAGATTATACTCTTGTAAAAACAAACTCCACCTTAATAATCATTGATTTTTATTTTTCATCTTGTCGATGAAAGTAAGGGGGTTGTGATCACTATACACAACAACGGGAGAAGGAGCTGAGCTAAAGTAAACTTCAAAATGCTGTAATGCCAATATTAAAGCCAAATTTCCTTCTCGATTGTTGAGTAATTTCTTTGGTGCTTATTTAATTTCTTAGAGAAATAGCACACTGGGTGATCAATACCATTTCTGTCTTCTTGAATCAATACTGCTCCAACCCCAACATCACTTGCATCCACAGACAATTTAAAAGACTGATCGAAATTTGGAGCTGTTAGAACTGGCGCACTTTTGAGTATGGCTCTTAAGCTATCAAAAGCTTCCTGACATTTTTCGGTCCAAAGAAACTTGTTTCTCTTACTTAACAAATTTATCAGAGGTTCAGCAATATTAGAAAAATTGGAACAAAACTTTCAATAGTATCCGGCCACACCCAAAAATCACATCGGTTGCTTTTTACTGACAGGCACAGGAAAATCTGAGATAGCTTTAACCTTAGCATCAACAGGTTTAACTTGACCATGTCCCACAATATGTCCTAGAAAAGTTACACAAGCACGGCAGAACTCACTTTTAGATAAATTGATTGTCAAATTAGCATCAGTGAGTCTTTCAAAGAATTTCCGAATCATGGCTAGATGTCCTTTCCATGTGTCATTGTAGATGATGACATCATCAATGTAAGCATCACAATTATCTAGACCAGAGGTAATCATATTCATCAAGCGTTTAAACGTACTTGGGGAACCCTTCATCACAAAAACGGCATTACTTTATATTCATAGAGTCCATCTGGAGTCACAAATGCTGAAATTTTTTTCACTCCTTCTGTAAGTGGAATTTGCCAAAATCATTTCAGAAGGTCAAATTTGGTGACGTACTTGGCATTTCCAATTTTATCAATACAATCATCGATTCTTGGTAATGGAAATGAACCTGTTTTTGTTACACTGTTCACCTTCCTATAATCAGTGCACATATGGAAAGTTTTATCCGGTTTCGGAACAAGTATGCATGGTGAACTGCAATCACTTTTTTTGAAACCGTTCTCCAGCAAATACTGAATTTCTTTTTTCAAGTATTCCTCTTTGAGAGGGTTCGTCCTGTATGGGTATTGTTTCACAGGTTTGGAATCAACAATTTCATTGTCATGAAAAATTTTGTTTGTCCTCATAGGAATATCTGGAAACAAGTGCTCATATTCGAATAATAACTGTTTAAGTTCATTTCTTTCTTGTTGTTGCAAATGTGAAAGTTTCTGGTCTAAATTTTTTATAATTTCCGAATTCCAAAGATTTTTGCTCCAAGATCAACTGTGTCCAATTGAATTTCTTCACTTAAATCCTCAGTTGATGGGACATGTACAACTAAATTAACTGCGTAATTTACTTGGCTATCTCTTTCAATATACTAGTACTCCATGAATTTATTTAGATCAGAGTACTATGATTATAATTTAACTCAATTTCTTCTTTCCTTTGTAAGGGCCGTAAAATCTGATTTTAAGAAAATTTTGAAGAATGAGCAAGAGAGAATGAACTCTATTACAGGACTCAAATGTTCTCTCAATTAAAGTTTTGTGAAACCATAGTTTCACTTTTGACTTGAATTGCTGAGTGCCAAATTCAAGCATAACAAGCTGGAAAATTCCAGACATGAAATTTGACCTTTGACCTGATTGGACAGATTTGGGAAGGCCAAACTGAGTAAAAAGCTTTATCAAAGCTTTTACTATAGTATTCCTCAAAGGAATTACCTCTGGGAATCTTGTTGATGCACACATAATGGTCAACAAATATTGGTTGCCTGACTTGGTCTTAGGTAAGGGACCAACACAATCTACCATAATTCTGCTAAATGGATCGTCAAATGCAGGAATAGGTTGCAGATGAGCCTTTGGTATCTTCTGATTGGGTTTTCATACCATTTGACAAATATGACAAGATCTGCAAAATTTACAAACATCATTTTTGATTTTTGGCCAATAAAACTGAGTCAAGATCTTGTTATAAGTTTTATTTATTCCTAAATGATCAGCCAGAGGAGTTTCATGGGCCAAACTAAGTATTTCCTGTCTGTAAGATTTTGGAACTACAATCTGATAGTTCACTGACCATTCGTCATTAGCAGGTACCTCAGGAAGTCTCCATTTTCTCATAAGAATTCCATTTTTAATGAAATAACAGACAGGTATTTCAGTGGCTTGAGTTTCACCAATGGCCCTCTGAAACAAACAGGAGATCTTAGGATCTTTTTCCTGTTCGACAACAAGTGATTGGCATTATCCCCCTGATTAGATAAAAGAGAATGAGTAAAAGAGGATCACTGTGATCAATACCTTTTGACTGATCCAAATTAGATGTGAAAGTGACCTCATCAAAAGCCTGGCCAATACATGTGTCAGCTAAAGGAATATTTTCCTTATCAAAATCATTCTCAAGAGCTCTCTTTGACATAGCTCTGGTAACTGCACAAGCTAGGTATAACTCAGGGTACTCTTCTTCAATAGGATCAACTTTCTGATCCAAAGAAGGCTTGTCAGTTACAAGTGGATTAACCACAACCTTGTCTCCTGCTAGGTCGTTGCCTAGCAACAAATGAATGCCCTCAACGGGTAAATTAGACACTATTCCGACTGTCACAGGTTCTGAAACTAAGTCTGATGACAAATTTACACAATGGAGAGGAATATTAACAAAGCCACACTCTACTCCCTGACTGAGAACACTCTCATTAGAACAGGACTTCTCAGAAAAAGGTAAAATACCTGATAATAAAAGACTCTGAGAAGCTCCTGTATCCCTTAAAATTTTAATAGGGATAGGATTGGCCAAATCACCCAAGAGTGATATAGAAACCTTCGACATGAATGGTTCATAATTCTCCATAATAAAATCAGACTGGGGTTTATTAGACCCAACAAATGTATTGCTTTCAATACATGACCTTGACCTTGACCCCTTAGAAATAAGAGCATTTGGGATAGGTCTATCTTGATTCTAATGCCTATATTTCAATATAATGCAAATCAGAAATGACGTGTCCTTTTTTCTTGCAATAGGTACACGTAGGAATAGACAAGGATTTTGAATCAAGTTTATCAGAAGCTTGATTTTTAGAAGTTGTACCAGATAGATTTTTAGGAGGAGTCGTATTAAGCTGAAATATCTTTCTACCAGTAGACTGCTGAATGAATGATTTGCCTACAACAGGAACTTTATGAGTTAAGGAGTACTTATCAGCAGCATGAGCAGCATTTTCCAAGGTTTCAATGTCATGCTCTTCAAGATGATCCTTAATGTCATTTGTGACACAGTTCTTAAACTCTTCAAGTACCACAAGTTGTTTGATATCTTCATAATCATGTTCAACTTTCTGGGCTAAGCACCATCTCTCAAATAACTGTTCTTTTTCTCTTGCAAATTCAACATAAGTTTGTCCAGGTTCTTTTTTATAGTTTCTGAATTTTTGCCGATAAGCCTCAGGGACTAACGCATAACCCTTTAAAATGCACTCCTTAACCAAATCATAGTCAGACCTTTGTTGTACTGACATTGAATGGTAAATATCACTAGCTTTACCAACTAGTACACACTGTAGTAGCCGAGTCCAATACTCCCTTGGCCATTTCAAATTTTCTGCAACGTTTTCGAAACGAGGAAAATATTTGTCTACTTCTTTTTCTCTAAAAGGGGCACCTACTTGATATTTCTATAAACATCAAAAGTTGGGGAGTGTTTTCATTTTTCCAGCTCTAATTCTTTTAACCGAATTTCTCTTTGCATTTGCATATCTAATTTTTCTTTCTCAAATTGTATTTGTCTTTCTTCTCTTCTTTCTTTAAATTGTAACTCCATTACTTCCGTTTCTTTTTCTTTTTGTATCTTTTCTATCTGAAACTGAACTTCTCTTATCTCTAATTCCAACTTTTTTATCTGAACTTCCATTTTCAAAATTTTCAAACACTCCTCGGTGAAATTCAAAACAATTGTCTACTTTTGATGACACTGTGAATGAAAGCCTGTTGTTTTCACTAAAGATTTCAAACAAAATGTAAAATAGTACTTGGGATTTAAAGACTAGGGGAATTTAAATTTCTAAAAACAATTTTCTGAAATATTTAACCAAAATTCATATATCCCAAGGACGAGGCCCCAATTTTCTCCTGTTACATGTAGGCTCGTACAATAATAAGAGAAAAGAGTGAAGACAACAAGCTTTGTATATTTTAACAAAATAATTTATTTCCCTAGAAAACAATGTAAAAATTGGAAAATAGTACTTACAGTTTGTGAATATAATTCAAAATTTAATCCTAAGAATGAAAAATACAAGTCCTATCACTAAATAGTTCTATTAGAATCCAAGTTCGAATCTCGACAACGTTCCAATATGGAAGGCGATGATGTCAGATGTGGTTCATGTACAAATAGCAACAATTCTTCAAATGAATCACAGTTTATGTTTCTGAATAATTCCAGAATAAATTTCCACTGAATTTCTTTCTCCCAGAATTTTATAAAACAGTACACTCGTTTGGTTTTCTAGAGAATAAATTATTCAATTCCAAAAACAAATGAACTTCAAAAACAATCTGGTTTCAACAACAAAATACCTATCTGGCCTTCTAGGTTCCCAGAATACAACTGACTGACGAGCGCTCAGAAAGGGTTATATATTCACCCTAATTATCATCCTGTTCTCGCGAGATAGATTACGTGGTCTCTCAACACTCGAAACAACGCAATATGAAAAATGCAATTCGTCACGTAGAAAGAACCCCTATCTACTATCACTCTGAAATAAATTTAAAAATAAAACATTGTTTATTTTGACTAGACGAAATGGCCTTGGCAATAGCCAATTGTTTTCGTGTAGCGCTTACACTACCGTGGACCAAGGTAAACTAAAAATATTGTAAATGTAACATGTTTTACGTCTTAGATAAACAGAATTATTGAAAATGAATTTTGAATCCCGTGAAAATAATCATTACAATAAAATGTAATGAAACAAAAATAAAATAAAAAAGAATTTTAAAACTAACACACAAGCAATTTAATTACATATACGTAACACTAGTAATAAATGAATGCCCTGAACAGGTAAAGAATACACTATTACGACTGTCACAGGTCCTGAAAATAAGTCTGATGACAAATTTACACAATGGAGAGGAACATTAACAAAGCTGCAATCTACTCCCTGAATAAGAACAGTCTCGACAGAAGAAGACTTCTCAGAAAAAGGCAAAGTACCTGATAATAAAAGACTCTAAGAAGCTCCTGTGTCCCTTAAAATTTTAATAGGGATAGGATTGGCCAAATCACCCAAGAGTGATATAGAAACCTTCAACATGAATGGTTCATAATTCTCCATAAATAAAATCAGACTGGGGTTTATTAAACCCAACAAATGTATTGCTTTCAATACATGACCGTGACCTTGACCTCTTAGAAATAAGAGCATTTAGGATATGTCTATCTTGATTCTGATGCCTATATTTCAATTCAAAGCAATCAGAAATGACATGTCCTTTTTTCTTGCAATAGGTACACGTAGGAAGAGACAAGGATTTTGAATCAAGCTTATCAGAAGCTTGATTTTTTAAAGTTATGCCAGACTGAGTTTTAGAAGGGCTCATATTAGACTGATATACCTTTTTACCAGAAGACTGCTGAGTGAAAGACTTGCCTACAACAGGAATGTTATGAGTTAAGAAATACTCGTCAGCAGCATGAGCAGCATTTTCCAAGGTTTCGATCTTATGCTCGTCAAGATAAATCTTAATGTCACTATGGACACAGTTCTTGAACTCTTCAAGTAGCATGAGTTGTCTGAGACTTTCATAGTCTTTGTTAACCTTTCTAGAAGAGCACCACCTATCAAATTGTTGTGCTTTCTCCCATGCAAATTCAACATAGGTCTGGTCAGTTGATTTTCTATAGTTCCTGAATTTTTGCCGCTAAGCATCAGGGACTAACTCATAACCCTTCAAGATACAGTCTTTAACCACATCATAGCCAGCACTCTGTTCTAGTGACAGTGAAAAATAAATATCACTAGCTTTACCAGTAAGTACACACTGTAATAATAGAGTCCAATGCTCCCTTGGCCATTTCAAATTTTCTGCAATTTTTTCAAAACAAGGAAAATATCTATCTACTTCTTTTTCTCTGAAAGGGGGCACTAACCTAATATTCTTTGTAATATCAAAACTTGAATTTGTATGTGGAGTGGAAATGTGCCTTTCACTTGCCAGCTCTATTTCTTTTAACTTAATTTGAAATTCCCTTTTATCCTTCTCTCTTTGGATTTGCATCTGCCTCTCTCTCTCTCCCTTTCTTCCAATTGCATTTGTTTATCTCTCTCTCTCTCTCCTCTTTCTCAAATTGTAACTGCATTTGTTTCTCTCTCTCCTCTTTTTCAAACTGTAACTGCATTTGTTTATCTTTCTCTCTTTCCTGTCTCTCTCTCTCCTTTTTCTCAAATTGCAACTGCATTTGTTTCTCTCTCCCCTCTTTTTCCAATAGCATTTGTTTTTCTTCTTTCTGAAGTTCAAGCTTCCTTAACTCAAATTCCACCTTGTATTTTAATTTTAATTCCTTTATTTTTGTGTCAGAGTCTGATACAGACTTACTGATCGAAACCAAAACACTTTTATCCAAAACATTCTTTTCAACCAAATACTGGATCAAAATGTTTTGTATTTCTTGCTTTGTTAAAGAAGTTTTTGCCCCAGAAAGATCATATTTTCTGGCAAGTTCAAGCAATTCATCGTTTTTTCAAACAATCCACCTGCTTCTGAGCAGGATTTGAAAGAAAGATCTGCACTTTTGATGACATTGTGAAAAAGCCTGTTGATTTCACTAAAGATTTAAAACAAAATGTGAAATAATACTTGGGATTTAAAAAATTCTGAAACTAGGGGAATTTAAATTTCAAAAAACAATTTTCTGAAATATTTTAGCCAAAATTCATATATCCCAAGGACAAGACCCCAGTTTTCTTTGTTACGTGTCTAGGCTCATACAAAAGTAACAAAGAAAAGAGTGAAGCCAACAAGCTTTGTAAAATTTAACAAAATAATTTATTTCCCTAGAAAACAAGGTAAAAATAAGAAAAAGGACTTACAGTTTATGAATCTAATCCAAAATTAATCCTAGAATTAATAAATATAAGTCCTATCAATAAAAAGTCCTAAGTGAATCACAGTTCGAATCCCAATGATGTTCCAAGATGGAAGGCAATGACATCTTCAATAACCTGCTTTGTCCTGATGTGTCAACAGTTCCTTGTTGAATCACCAAGAATAATATTCCAGTTTAGAATTCGGAATAATTTTCAGTAAATGTCTTTGTCCAAGAATTCTGATAACACTATTAGTTTCCAGGGTAAAGAAATTACTTTAAATAAAAAATTCAACTCAAACTGGTCACAAGAAAAACAACTTTGAGCTCCAAAGGTTTCAAGCAAGACTGGCCAAAATCACTATGATAATGTGAGACTGAATCCTAACTAGAACACAAAACAGATCACATGATGGGGTCACATGATCACTTCCTTCGAGCAGCGTAGAAACATTACATGCCAATTATCACGTACACTATGTATGGTTTTGACTCTACTAAATGAATCTTACTATAAGATTCAATAATAAAAAAAAGTTGTTTCCACCAAGCTTAAAACTGGCTCTGAATCTAAGTCACCAAAAGATACAACGTTTCTATTACTGCTTATTTATCAGGACAAACAGAACTGAACTGAATTTTCTGGAAAAATGTCAAATCCAGTGAATAAAGTTATCATTACAATAACATGTAATGAAATAAAATAAAATAAAAAATTTTTAAACTAACAAACAAGTAATTTTTGCATATACATAACAATGCATGCATTGATGACAGCATGCCCATACAAGCAAAAATTAATGACATTGTGCCCATACATGCATGCACTGACAACATTATGCCTATACAAGCATAAAGTGATGATGTTATGCCCATACATGCATGCACTGATGACATTATGCCTATACAATCATAAAGTGAGGACATTATCCCCATATATGCATGCATCAACGACATTATGCCGAGACATGCATGCAATGATGTTGTTGTTTTGGGGTTTAATGCAGAATCTCAGCACAAGATAGGCTATATATATGTCAGCCAGTATTACTGGCACAGGAAGAACGTGGGAAAACCCTGGTAAGAACTGGAAAGCTACTGTCAGCATCCTCACATACCCATATTGGCTGATCCCGAGATTCAAAACCCACCTGGAATAGGCTGAGATGGCAGTGATCAGTAAAGATGATTGCTTTTAACCACTTGGTCATCTGGGCCCTATATGTATTTATGAAGTTATGCCAATACATGCATGCACTGATGATATAATACAAATATGTGAATGCATTCATGACATTATGCCAATACATGTATGCACTGGTGCCATTATGCCCATAAATGCATGCATTGATGGATTATCATCAATGCCAACTCCAGAGTACAAAGTACTCATTGCTTATGGCAAAATACTTAATTTTAGGAACAAATACAGATTGTTAAAACTTTAATGCATATGTAACTACTTAAAACATCTACGACCATCAGTAAAGCCAAACAATAAATTGGTTAATTATTTAATGTCAAAGATGCATGTGTTGCACCCTTGCACCTTCTGAGTAAGTCATCAGACACAGGCTGTTTGTCTTTTCAATCATTATTGATTCCAATGTACCATCTTTGACTGATGCTCTGAATTTTGTGCAATTTTTTACGTAACTAAAAATTCTCTTGCAATCAGCATTAGAGTGTGGTAAAGAAAGAAGTCCTAACATAAAATAACCCAGATGACTGTTTTCATTCTAGCACATGCATAATCCTTGTGATTTTACTGTCTGGAAAAAGTGTACAAAATAAATCACCAGTAGCACTGGCAACTGAAAGAGGAAGGTTCCTTTCTAAATTTAGTAAAATGAACTTCTGATCAAATTACATGAAGGTTCTCTCTGGTATTTATATATATTTTAAGTTCAGGATGAGCTGATGATGATGAAGCAGCAAGTTGATGTTTATTAGCTTTTTCATGCGCCTCCATGACCAACAGCGAAATCATAATTACACAATTTGCAAAATGCAAAGTTTTCTCCTTTACTATATGGTTTCACAAATTTAAATATGGTGGCATAACTGTCCTTGAAGTTCTGTTTTCTTTTCTTTGCTGCAGAAAATTTTGAATCTTCTGCTTTCCATTTTGATGTGAAAAAGATGAGATACAGTGATACCAGCACATGGCTTGCACAATCCAATATGGTGATTAGCTCAAATTCAAATGAACCAATCATATTTCCGAACTCTATATCATTATATACATGCAATACATTTACTCTAATGTAACCAGAGCCCTGTTCTAAACAGAAAATTTGCAAGGAAATATTAAAATGTTTTTTTTTATAAAAACCAATTTTTAGCACGAAAAACATACAACTGTATTCAAATCCAAAATATGGCACAAATAAGGGAAAAATGGGACACTTGGCAGCTATGATACATGCATGTACCAATGATATTATGCCCATACATGCATTGATGACATGCCCGTACATCCATGCATTTATGACATTTTGCCCATATGTGAATGCATTGAAGACATTACGCCAAAACATACATGAATTCATGACATTATGCCCATGCATATACTCATTTTATGATATTATGTCCATACATGCATGTTTTGATGACATTATGCCATTACATACATGCATTGACAACACTGTGCCCATACATGCATGTATTGATGACATTATGTCCATACATGCATGCACTGATGACATTATGCCATACATACATGCATTGATGACAATATGCCCATACAAACATGCATTGAGGACATTATGCCCATATAAGCATGCACTAATGACTGTATGCCCATACAAGCATGCACTGATGACATTATCCCCATACATGCATGTATTGATGACATTATGCCCATACATGCATGCACTGATGATATCATGAACATACATGAATGTTTTAATGACATTATGCCCATACATGTATGCACTGATAACATTATGCCCATACATGCATGCATTGATAAGATCATGAATTAATGGACAAGATTAACAGCTGACAGAAGAAAAACTTCTACAATAAATTACTTGCCTGTAACTTTCAGTTCATCTCTCTCATCTGTCGGAAGGGTTTCTTGAAATTTAGTGTTAACACAATCCAGATCTGTTTCATACTAAAATAAAAAAATACCCTTCATAAATACAAAAATAAATTCAGTTAAAAGTTGTATATTTAAAATGTAATGACTTACTGTTAACCACAGTTTTTAACTAAATTAATGGTCTTCATGGGCTTTAAAAATGATTAATGTCTTAATATTAATCTTTAATCGTGTTAATAAAGGCTTTGATGACAGAAAAATCTAGGACTATACTGGCACTTGAACCCCTGCCACTTGCAGTCAAGTCATATATCACACAAAAACAGTAAACCTGAAACCCGTTACATTAAGCATGGATATATGGACATATATAGGCCCATTTTTATATTGTTTATATTTTGAATTAAAAATAAACTGTAGCTGACTGCATCCAATTCAAGGACTGCTTTATTCATTGCACAGAATGACTAGTATACACACTGCAGTTATGACACAAAAGTCAAACCTTTATATTTAATTAATCTTTATTCATAAGCATGTTGATATTTTTAAAAGAAAGATGTTCCGTAATAATTGTTATAACTTTTTTAAAATTTACCATATTATAAGTACCACCTGCTTACAAGTCGAGTTCAACTGCAAACTACATAGACTTGTATCTACATAATATGATGGTATATCGAGGTCTATGCAGTTTGTTAGGAGTGATCAGGAGAACAAACAACACAGACCCTAATCTCCTAGAACATTATCTTTTAGCCTATGTTATCAGAATTGTGTATCCTTAATGTTTACATATTTATGTGATCTAATATGTGCTCAGGTTTCATTTCCACATACAACATTACTGGAGAGCTGTTTATTTAATGTTATGTATATTTAGTTTGAATTGTTTGTTAGTTTTTATTTCTCCATGATTATACGTTATGCTGAGTTGTATTTTGGACCTGACCTTGTCCAAAATAAAGTTCATGTTGCACCTGACCAGCAAAATTTGTCTTATGGACAACAGAATCCATAGCTAATATTTTTCCTATGACTGTGGATTAAGTATTCTGATTCTTATTAATGTGAACATGTTTATCTTAGTCTTAGTTTGGGATACTGGAAGTGCTCCATGAAAAATCCTGGTCTACCTGATGTTTACCACATTCTTTATTACAATTTTGTGAGAGATTTTACCTTATTGATAACTTAGAATTTTCGAGAAATGAACTTTTGACCGTCATCCTGGTTTAACTTTTGTGTCTTAGTTTTTATTTTTAAAATCTTGTTTACTTCAGAAATTACTCATTCTTGCTTTAAAATCTATAGCAGAATCATTTTTATGGTTGTGTTCAGTATTTGATTTGGATGGAATTATTTATTCAAATTATTATTCACTGGAAATACAAATGCTCTTTAATACTATTCTTGGACAGTAATATTAACTTGGAATTATAGTGAATTCAGACAAGACCATCCTGGATTATATTACTGTGATTCATCAAAAGACTGTTAGAACATCATCCCACTTCAGGCAACTGGCATACCACATTCGATACTACAGGCACTTCAACACTTTCACTGTTGGAATTTATCCGTAATACCACTGGAATTCAGTTCGAACTTTATTCATTAGGACTAGTGATAGAATTTTTTGGACTATTTGGGATTTAATTAACAATACTAAGTTCTTTTTAAATTTTTACTTTGTGTTCCAGGGAAATAAATTATTTGCTAAATTTTACAAAACATGCTGGCTTTTACTCTTTTCTATTACTTAATTTAAAACCGTAGAGTCATAATATTATGTCCTACATTATTTCACTGAGCTGCACAAGCAAAAAGGCATGCTATGAGAAAACCAATAGACCTTGAACACACAGGCCATGGATTGCACCACATTCAGGGTAGACACGAGGTAGACAGTAACTTTACAATACAAAAAGACTTGTCAGGGAGCTGTCCACTTTACAGAAGCAAAATCTTCAGCTATTGAGGTATGTGAATTATAAGACTATTCTTTTCGCTACTTGAATTATTTGATAAAATTATTTGATATATTGGATGTTCCAGTACTTATTCTAAATTTTAGAGAGAGAATCAGACCTATGTCATATAACACTATGTTATCAGATGCTGTATAGTCCATTTTCAAGTTCACCATTTTATAATTGAACAAACAAATTGAATCCTTTTCAATTTTGCATGTATTAAGGATGAAAAAAATGTTCCATTGCTGCATACTATAAATGTATTCAGAGCACAGTAAAACTCTACTTGGTACATACTACAAATGTAATTAGTTCAAACTGTAATCATCTGTGATTTATTATTGAGCTCTCATCAATGTATAGTGAGACCTAGCAGTCACATTTCCACATCAATGTATAGTGAGACCTAGCAGTCACATTTCCACATCAATGTATAGTGAGACCTAGCAGTCACATTTCCAAAACTCACTAAGTTTTATCTTTAACTTTCTCATCTTACTCTTAACTTGACACACGTCTTGGTCTTTTTAACTTACTCTGGACCTGACACACATGTCTTGGTCTTTTTATCTTACTCTGGACTTGACACACGTCTTGGTCTTTTTAACTTACTCTGGACCTGACACACATGTCTTGGTCTTTTTATCTTACTCTGGACTTGACACACGTCTTGGTCTTTTTATCTTACTCTGGATTTGACATGCGTCTTGGTCTTTTTAACTTACTCTGGACTTGACACACATGTCTTGGTCTTTTTATCTTACTCTGGACTTGACACACGTCTTGGTCTTTTTATCTTACTCTAGACCTGACACACGTCTTGGTCTTTTTACTTTACTCTGGACTTGACACACATGTCTTGGTCTTTTTAATTTACTCTGAACTTGAAACACATGTCTTGGTCTTTTTATCTTACTCTGGACTTGACACATGTCTTGGTCTTTTTGTCTTACTCTGGACTTGACACACGTCTTGGTCTTTTTGTCTTACTCTGGACTTGACACACATGTCTTGGTCTTTTATCTACAAAATACATCAAATATGCAAAAATTTGGAAGCAACCAAAATGCATTCATTCTATCTAACCTCTGTTCATTGGCAGAAAATTTACCTGAAGTTGATTTTTATCTGAGTCAGCAAGAAACGTTTTTAGTGCTGATCCTACACATTCAGTAAGCTGAAATGAAAAATTGGATACAAGCTGAGAATGACTGAAAAAAGAATGAAAGATAAAAGTTTTGGATGAATGAAAAAAAATAATAGCATACCTTAGAAAGTGGATCTGATTCAGTGATTCAAAACTCTTGTTTTGCTCAATTTCTGCTATAATAATCAGAAGTTTTAACTAAAGAAAACTTCTTCCAACGACTTTTATTGCAATGATGAGAATGTAAAAGGGCTGACAAATCTTGTGCCAAAGCCCTGGGGCTGTATAAATGCAGAGTCTAGACATAAATCTTTTAGCAAAGCCCTGGGGCTACAAGAAAATTCAGAGTCTATACAATAATCTCTTGGCAAAGCCCTAGGGCTACAATAATGCAGAGTTTAGCAGGGGTCAAGCTAGACTTGAATTTTAGGGAGAAGTGACTTCTCTTTTTGGACAGAACAGGGAGAAGTGAGAGCTCAACAGGGAGAAGTGGACGTGAAGCAAGAAATTATATATATATATATATATATATATATATATATATATATATATATATATATATATAATGTTCTCTTATTCGAATTATGTCCTCTATTTCCCAGTATTCATATTTGCATTTAACACTGGATTTAAGCAATACTTTATTTTCTAGTCGAAATTTTCTGAGTTATTTTGGCCATATGACTGTAAAAGAGAATAATAAAAACTGCATTGTAACAAAATGTAATTGAGTAACTAGATTTATAGGTTACTGCATTTGTATGGGAAAATATGAACGAGTTTTTTGGATGGTTATACTGCACGACCTTGGGAGTGCAGTATATCCATCCGACAAAACGACTTCATATTTTCCCATACAAATGCAGTAACCTTTTTATTATATGCTCATTTTCTTATTCTACCCAAGGTTTAAATATATATAAACAAAAATACACTACAAGAAACAAAGTAACTGAATGTATGCCGTATTCCATACTAAATACACAAGCGTAGCTGCATCATTACACAACATTATTAATGCGTACGTAACTCCGCCCAGACAAATTTGAAGTTTGTCGCGCGCTAGACGTAAGTTTCTAAAGAAAATGGCGTTTGGTCTACTTAAAATTAAAATTTGTTGTAATATTGTTAATGAATGCGCATTACAACAACTTTTCCATTTGATCTGGAAAGAATACGTTTTGGTATTTTTGTCGATTCGACGCAATTTCGTGGTTATGGCCTGGATTTATCTACATGAAGTAACTTACATCGGATTCCAACTGCGTTTGCCAATTTAATCGTATTGAAGTGTGTTGACATCGGCGTGCATGTTTCTGTTCTGATATTGAATGATTCAGATCATAATGCGGGAAAAATATGAAGTCTTTCAATTGCAATTATCGAAAAGACGCTGTAGAATTTAATGTTTATTTCATTTTCAGTGCAGTAAGGAGGATGTAACTGCACTTGGAATAAACTTTTTAGATACAATGTTTCGGATTTTAGACTAACCATAGACGCCAGACAAGGGCCTTACAATAATATGCAAGTTATAAGACATAAACTTGTCTTCTTTAGCTGCTAATAAAAATGGCAAAAATATACTTACAATTTTACATCCTGAATTTCCTCAAAATGTACTTTCTTAGTTCTGCAAATCCGAATTACATGAGTCATGTCATGGGTTCTCAAGCTTGATTACACATTTCGAAATTGTACTGTAATTTCGACTATTGATTATATTCCAAGTGCAATTACATCCTCCTTACTGCATTCAAAATGAAATAAACATTTTAATTTCCACAGCGTCCTTTCGATAATTGCAACTTAAAGACTTCATATTTTCCCCACATTATGATTTGAATCATTCAATGACAGAACAGAAACACGCATGCCGATGTCAACATACTTCTGCCTCGCTGCTTCAATACGATGTATTTCGTGTAGAATTGCCATAGACGCTGTAAGTTACTAAATCCAGATCATAATCACGAAATTGCGTCGAACCGACAAAAATACCAAAACGTATTCATTTCAGATCAAATGGAAACGTTGTTGCAATGCACAGTCATTCACAATATGACTCCAAATTCAATTTTAAGTTGATCAAACGCCATTTTCTATAGAAACTTACGTCTAGGCCTAGCGCGCGACCAACTTCAAATTTATCTGGGCGGAGTTACGTGCGTATTAATAATGTTGTGTAATGATGCATCTACGCTTGTGTATTTAGTTTGGAATACGGCATACATTCAGTTACTTTGTTTCTTGCAGGGTTTTTTTTTATATATTTAAGCATTAGGTAGAATAAGAAGATGAGTGTATAATAAAAAGGTTACTGCATTTGTATGGGAAAATATGAAGTCGTTTTGTCGGACGGATACACTGCACTCCCAAGATCGTGCAGTATAGCCATCCGAAAAACTCGTTCATATTTTCTCATACAAATGCAGTAACCTATAAATACATAACACACTAAAACGCATACAATTACAGACATGGCTATTTATAGTTGGTATATGAACTAAACCCTTCTTTCTAGCCGAATCAACACAGACGTGAGTGCATCTCTTTTTATTAGGAGGGGTTTTCGTAATGTAATCACTCACTTTATATTGCTTCATTACAACAGTCCATGATAGGATTGCAAATTAATGGTTTATTTGTCTACGTACTTGTATTAATTTTAGGCATTGATTAAATATTATCTGCTTCGCAGTATTTTCCATATTTTCACAAATACGAGTCACGTCAGAAAACAACTTTGACCTTAACAACGCTTCTCGCGAATTCCACAACATATCATTGTCTCATATGTTTCTGACATATATAATTGCATTTTAAAGTTAAATCTTATATAACATACTGCCTAGGCTTTGCTTTCTATGAATTGTATATTGTTCTGTTCATATTTGCTCGATGATTTACGAAAACAGACAATCTAATAAACTGGTACTTCCCAGACATATCGATGTCCGCCATTCTATCCCCCTTACTGGTACGCTTACCGTTTCAAACTAATTTTATGACGAAATAGTGTACAAGAGGCAGTTAAAATATCCAGATCACCGATTTTATTCTTAAAACACAACCTGCTATATACATACTATTGTTAAAGTTTCGAAACACAAGTTTGTATGTTTTTATCATCGAAGGATAACATGAGTAAATCGGGTAGTGACAGGGGCCTAGTTGCCAACAAAGGAAATGATTAATGGTCAATCAGCTGTCAAAACACATGCCTGTGATTGTGCAAAGAGTTTGTTTGTCAGCGTAATTGATATCTAAACTAGGCCTAGCTAAAGACGGCTTGAAGAATACATTTCGCTACAACACAATACTAGAATAAACCTGCCAAGGGGTGGGGGGGATTTCAAAAGGCGTGATTAGTCAATGTACCTTTAAGAAAATCACAGGGCGAAGTCGTTTTCGCTTTCCTAACAGAAGAAGGCGAAGTTTACATTTTTTAGGCGACTTAGTCGCCCACTTCGCCTGGTAGCGTGACCCCTGGTTTAGACATGAATCTTTTAGCAATGCCCTGGGACTACAAGAAAATACAGTCTATATACAAATCTTTAAGCAAAGCCCTAGGACTAAAAGAAAATGCAGAGTCTATACAATAATCTTTTTGCAAAGCCCTAGGGCTAACAGAATGCTGAGTCTAGACACTAAACTTTTAGCAAAGCCCTGTGGCTACAAGAATGCAAAGTCTGGACTATGTTGGAATCTACAATTTTCAAAACAAACCAGAACTACAATGACTATCCAACACAACCCCTGTTTTCACTGCATATTCCAACACAAGCACACACATGCACACAGACACACACACGACAGTAACCCAGGGGTCATAATGCAAAATTTGTCAAATATATAATCCATCTTCCTGCTGCAGTTTGAAGTCAGGTCACAAAATATTTCAAAATGTAAATGTAATTGAAATTTGTGTACAATGACCTTGGACCCTCTCCAACAGACCCCAGACATAGGAGCCAATAATGACATACCTGTCATATTGTCACCATTAAAAAAGCATAACAACAGAGATTTATAAATTTCCACACGTCGATTTAGTATTCAGAGCAATGGTAAGATCGATGAATGGACAGATGACAGGCACCACAGTATCCCCAATGCTTTAAAATGTCTGGAGTAAAAATCTGTCATGAAACAGAATGATTGTTGATGACCACTCATAAAAGTTACAAAACTAAGTGATCAAGTTAATAGTTTTCATAGTAATGTGACTTTTCTCTACCAGTGAAATTAAGCTGGACTATAAGGTCCTTTTCTAGCAGCCCCTTGGGTTACCATCTGATTCTGAAATACATTGAACTAGAATGTTTTAATAAAAGTATCTTAGGGCACTGGATATTTAAATGTTGCTTTACAAAAGTGAAATTAAAAAAATTACAGTGGCTTTCAAAATACAAAAAGAATAAATGGTACATTTTTAGACAAGATTTTTAACTATCACTTCAGCAAGAACAGGACAGCATAATCTGAAACCTTACTAACTTTGTTAAGTTACTACAAAGCATTTTTCTCAAGTGAGGGTGAAATATGTTCTAAGATAAAAGGATGCAACAAACTAATTGCTAAATACAACAGTACTTCAAATTGACTGACAGTCTACAGGAATTCAAGATAAGACAAACTATTCTTCCTTGTATCCTAAGCATTAAAACCATGTCTGATACTGAACAATATGACTTCGAAATTAGCCACTGTGGCAACCATTTTGGATGCATGATCAGTACCATTTTCAGTTAGGGCCTGAAATGCCATTAGAAAATCTTTGGCAAAGAAACCATGTTGATATGACCATCCATTGTGAAAAACTAGTGACAAGTTTCTCAGTATCTATGTTCATTGTGCCAACCATATTTGAATTCAGATTGGCATCATTTTCATTCAAAATCAAACAGATATCACAATTAGACTTCAGTTGAAAACCCAATGTTAGGATCAATTTCCATTTGGGAATAGCAACAAGCTTTTCAAGATGGCTGCCATTGTGGCTGCACTGCTAAAATAAGCACCATTCTGGCGAAAACCCAATGTGGATAGGACTTTCCATCAAATAGCTATAAGGCTTTTTAAGACTTTTACACTATCTAGTTGTTCCTAAATGAAGATGATGCCAATCTGATGTCCCATATGGCTGCCATTTTGAAAATCTTGTTATTGTTATCAAATAAAGCAAAATTTTTATTTAAGACCAGCTAGACACCATAAAATGCCTTTCAGTGACAAGGCTCACCTATATTCAGGAAAAGTTGCAAGATTTTCAAGAATGCCAGATTCAGTGTCAGATCAGGGCCATTTTTGTTTGGGTTAACCCACTAGAAAACATAAGAAGCCATTTAGTAATATGACCATCCATTCAGAACGAGTAGAGATAACAAAATTTTCAAGATCACTGTGGTGGCCATATTTGATTTTAGGCAGAACCATTTTTGTTTAGGAGCAATCAGACATTATAAGAGTTCTTCTTGTGAAAAACCCATGCCACTATGACCTTCCATTCAGGAGAATTTGCAATAACAACAATTTCAAAATGGCTGTAGACACAGCAATACTGGACATCAGATTGTCACCATTTTCATTTCAGACAAACTATACAGAATAAAAGGCTTTTTAGTAAAACCCTCATTTGATAATAACCATCCATTCACAAGCTGATTCAACAAGATGATCTCTGTGGAGGCTATAGTGGATGTCTAGTAAGCACCATTTTCTTTTTAGGACCAACTAACAAAATTCATGAGGTATGGTGATAACAAGATTTTCAAGATGGCCAATGTGTTGGCCATATTGGATTTCTGAATGTCACCATCATAAGAAGTCTTCTGGTGAAAACCTCATGTTGATGTGATTTTCCATTCAGGGGAGCCTGGAGGTGGCCCTGTGGTTAGCATGCCTGACTCATGACCAAAAGGGTGCAGGTTTGAACCCTACTAGTAGATCAGCCTGTGTTGGCTACTGTAGTGCGTGCTTGGGCAAGGCACTTTGCTCCAAATGCCTCAGCATTAAATAACCTACTTGTGCTGCTGTGCTGAAAAAAACACCAAACTAAGCCAAAACTTTCCATTCAAGATTTTCAAGGATGCTCTGGTGGCCATATATTGAATGTCTGAGCAACACCATTTTCATTTAAGACCAATGAGACCTTGGCATGGATGATGGAGAACAGGCCATTCCATAAGTTCTTCTAGTCTATGACCAGTAGAACTAAGAAGGACATTCAAGTGTGACAACATAGTCACAATCGCCTAAAGCTCAGTTACTATGATTATGATGGACCAACATACAGCTGTAAAAAGTTTACAAAAGTTCTACTGGGTACCCATCAATCTTAATTTCAAACTAAACAGAAACTCTTAATTTAAGCAGAAAGACTGCTCACTATACTTTTCTGGTGCCTAGAACAGTCCCTTTCAGTAAAGACTGTGTCATTAATGTCCATTATTTTCAATGTTAAAATATTTCTAAAAAGCAACTGAACAAATAAAAAATTTAAGGAATTACAGAGATTATCAAAGATGGTGGACTACATCACATCTGTTGCTTGAAACATAGACTCGCCAATGCAAATATGCCAACTGTGTTCCTAAAGAAACTCCCACTTGATTCAAATGTCAAGTTGACAGTGTCTGAGATCACCTAATAAGAATCAGGTTAGAAATTATAAATTGATGAATCAAATGACACAGTTTTGTGTATATTTATATCCTGGATGCTTTTTGTTTTTAAAATTGGTAGGGGGTGGGGTACAAACCAACAGAAGAGTGTGCAAATACAATAGAATATATTTCATCAACCCATAATTTAGGACATCTATTTATATCATATCTAATAAGGGAATTAAAGTAAACATCAATAAATGCATAATTCTTATATTTTATCAGACTTTAATTAATGCAGATTTTAAACGCTAGGATAGAAGCTTTTATTTATTCACTTTTAATGTGAGATTTTTTTGTGCATGACATGGATTTTCAAATCTTAATCTAATAGTGCATAAAGGCTTTCTCAATTCCATACAATAACAAAGTTTATGCAGCTTCTATGATGCATATATTTTTATTTTAACAGGTTTAAGGACAAATTGAATGTCAAGCAGAATTTCTGCCAATAATGTTAATTCTTGATTTATAAAAGGATGTATTAAACAATATATTGGTCTTCACATATACAGGAAAGTTTTGAAATTGAGTTTCTTTAAGAAGATATCAAGTTATTCATAAAATGCAATAAAGTGTCTTGATAAAGCTAACCTATTAATGACAAGCTATTCTAATCTGTTTTGATTCTTAAATTTGCATCACTATTTGATTACATTGCCAAAAGCAGTATAAGGCATGGTAGTTTATTTGATTACATTGCCAAAAGCAGTATCTGGCATGCTAGTTTATTTGATTACAATGCCAAAAGCAGTATCTGGCATGCTAGTTTATTTGATTACATTGCCAAAAGCAGTATCTGGCATGCTAGTTTATTTGATTACAATGCCAAAAGCAGTATCTGGCATGCTAGTTTATTTGATTACAATGCCAAAAGCAGTATCTGGCATGCTAGTTTATTTGATTACAATGCCAAAAGTATCTGGCATGCTAGTTTATTTGATTACATTGCCAAAAGCAGTATCTGGCATGCTAGTTTATTTGATTACAATGCCAAAAGCAGTATGTGGCATGCTAGTTTATTTGATTACAATGCCAAAAGTATCTGGCATGCTAGTTTATTTGATTACATTGCCAAAAGAAGTATCTGGCATGCTAGTTTATTTGATTACAATGCCAAAAGAAGTATCTGGCATGCTAGTTTATTTGATTACAACGCCAAAAGCAGTATCTGGCATGCTAGTTTATTTGATTACAATGCCAAAAGCAGTATCTGGCATGCTAGTTTATTTGATTACAATGCCAAAAGTATCTGGCATGCTAGTTTATTTGATTACATTGCCAAAAGCAGTATCTGGCATGCTAGTTTATTTGATTACATTGCCAAAAGAAGTATCTGGCATGCTAGTTTATTTGATTACAATGCCAAAAGAAGTATCTGGCATGCTAGTTTATTTGATTACAATGCCAAAAGAAGTATCTGGCATGCTAGTTTATTTGATTACATAGCCAAAAGCAGTATCTGGCATGCTAGTTTATTTGAATACATTGCCAAAAGCAGTATCTGGCATGCTAGTTTATTTGATTACAATGCCAAAAGAAGTATCTGGCATGCTAGTTTATTTGATTACATTGCCAAAAGCAGTATCTGGCATGCTAGTTTATTTTACATTGCCAAAAGCAGTATTGGGCATGCTAGTTTATTTGATTACATTGCCAAAAGAAGTATCTGGCATGCTAGTTTATTTGATTACATTGCCAAAAGCAGTATCTGGCATGCTAGTTTATTTGATTACAATGCCAAAAGCAGTATCTGGCATGCTAGTTTATTTGATTACATTGCCAAAAGCAGTATCTGGCATGCTAGTTTATTTGATTACAATGCCAAAAGCAGTATCTGGCATGCTAGTTTATTTGATTACAATGCCAAAAGTATCTGGCATGCTAGTTTATTTGATTACATAGCCAAAAGCAGTATCTGGCATGCTAGTTTATTTGATTACAATGCCAAAAGAAGTATCTGGCATGCTAGTTTATTTGATTACAATGCCAAAAGCAGTATCTGGCATGCTAGTTTATTTGATTACAATGCCAAAAGAAGTATCTGGCATGCTAGTTTATTTGATTACAATGCCAAAAGCAGTATCTGGCATGCTAGTTTATTTGATTACATCGCCAAAAGCAGTATCGAGCATGCTAGTTTATTTGATTACATTGCCAAAAGAAGTATCTGGCATGCTAGTTTATTTGATTACATTGCCAAAAGCAGTATCTGGCATGCTATTTTATTTGATTACATTGCCAAAAGCAGTATCTGGCATGCTAGTTTATTTGATTACAATGCCAAAAGAAGTATCTGGCATGCTAGTTTATTTGATTAGCCTGGAACGCTGTATTATCGCGGTACTTAATGTTCTTATGGGTACAGATTAAAACTGTTTTGCTATTGCTGCTTACTTATAATTTGTAAAGTTTGAAGGACTTTCCCTCTTTCTATTCTTATAAAAAAACACTGTCAATCGAAGCGCATAAATGTAAATAAAACAGCGTCTAGTGGCTGACCCAGATGAACGTACCATGGGGGAACAACTCTATATTATCGTGGTATTTGCATAACTTAGGTATGGTAGCACGCAGGTGTTATAATAAACATAAATTACAGCTTACCTATGAGAAAGAATGTACATGCTTCTACTGACAGAATATTTTCACAATATATGAAAGCATCCAATGATCAAATTGAACACACTAGTGTAATTCAAGTGGAAATCCATGAATAAGAACATTACAAATTATAAACAAATATTATTTAACTTTATATGTACTTTAAATGCAATGTGGGCAAAGAAATATAAATATATAAGAAATTATTATTAATATTATTATTATCATTATTGAAATATTACTTACTTCAAGAAAGGTTAACTGTTAATGTATTTTTATTTATGTACGAAAAGGATGATCATAAGCAACATTTTGCCAATTTTGGTCCATACTGGCTACCATGGAATGAAACTGCAACACTGACCTTGTAAGGACGTGTACGTCACCATCAGTACATGACCTATGATCATCAAACATCAGATGATACACTGAATATATTTCACAGTCAAAGCCAATACAGGTATAGCAAGTTCAACTTGAGTTTTGTGTAAGATGATCAATGGAACTGCATGCACTTTACAAAAATGTGACGTTCATTCTTTTTCAATGTAAACTTATATTTAAAAAATGACATTTTAGAGGAAATTGCGCTGTAAGATATTTGTGTCCTTACTGGCTACAGCTTTACATCTTTAAACAACCGCCAGATGAGGCATGTCCAAAATTAATTTTAAAAATCCCGTTTGCCATGATAATATAGAGCCGATGATAATACAGCATTGCCAAAAGCAGCATCTGGCATGCTAGTTTAACTGATTCAAATGAAAACAATGATGATTAATTTCTCAATCCTACCAAGATGAGTGTAATTTTGGTTTATTCATTTTTTTGCCAGCATCTGTCAAGACCTGTCTGAAAAAGTTAGCTATCAACTTTTACTTATTATAACCTGGTCCTTATTATAACCTGGTCTTTGTTTATACAACAGTACTTAAATTGAGATTCAAAACTTATCTATCCCTCTTATCTTTACAAGAAAGCAATCATGTCTGTGCAACTGTGCACATGTTGGTTTTCCATGATGTCATAGTTTGTAGGACATCTTAGGAGTTAATTTAAAGCCCCTACTTACTGAAAGGACCTATATAGAAAAGGGTCTATATAATAAAGCTAAAATCTTAGTCAACAAATTTATCCCTTACGGAATAGCAATTGACGAAAATGTGAAAGTCATTCAATGTAAGACTACTTTACCATGACAAGTTTACTGTGTCATTTTGCACGAGTCATTTTTCAGGACAAGACCAAGCCTCTTCAATACCTTACTGACTACCAGTAACGGGACTTTCATCACGTATCTTTTAACTTGTTTTGTGTTGATTTTAATATTGATATTACATCGAACCATCACTAATTTTATATTACGTTCAAAGTAATTTTAATATGTACGAAAAAAATATGAAAGAGATGTGTAACCAAGCAGAGACATGTCTCTAAAGCAAGTAAACCCGCACTGACTTGTATCGTCCTGATGCGTCGACAGAGAATCTGAAAATAAATTTATCTGACAGCTATTTCTAAAGCTATCAGTTTGAACCAACCTCTTCCGTTGGGGTCTGATTTGGTTTTCTCTTCAATCTGTTCCAGTTTACAATATTGCCGCTACGCACCAGCAATGTACAGGCTTTAGGTATCATCAAAACTTCGTCAGTCATGTTTGTAGCCATGAATCTCGATAGTACTTACCACACTACAAGATCTGGTTTATGCAGGGGTCGAAAAGAGACTTAAGATAGGGGGAGTAACTCTTACTATGGTGCTAACATAAACCAAACCAGTTAAGTGATATATATATATATATATATATATATATATATATATATATATATATATATAGTATATATAACTTGACTGGTTTGGTTTATGTGAGCACACAAGTGGCTCAATTTGTGCTCTGAAGGACTTGTGATACTAATCTAGCTTGCATAGTAAACATATGGAAGAAGCAACACGACATTAAATATTTCTGAATGCTAAAGATCAAACATATATTTCTTGGTAAAGACTAATCTGTGATGAGAAAACCATATGTCTCATGGCACTTTTTGATCTACATGTGTTTGAAACATGTTTTCAACTCTGCACCTGAGGAATCAGGTGCTAATTTCTGTAATGTGTATCTCAAAGTCAAATCCATAAAACAGCTCAAGTTTAATCAATAAAATATTTGCTCTATTTTTTTTTTTCAGTTGCAAACAGGTTAAGTTCTTTAATGATTCTTTTTACCAAAAAGTCAGTCCTCATTATCAAGCAGCCATCCAGCCCTATTTATACTCTGTTTTACCTTCAGCAACTTCTATACTGGTTCCCATTCTTCATATATAATTAATAATGTGAGTCCTGAAATGTCTGTGTATACTATACAGGATATGGCACTTCAATTGCTTTATCAGCAAAGGATATGCAGCAGTTCCACTATTCTTGCTGCTCCAGCTTTTGCCTCTGTAATTCTCCTCAGTTCACTGTTTGTAGCTCCAGTATGGACAAGATTGCACCAGGTGGAATGATTCTATAGAAATCTTCCATATTATTAATATATATATTAATAAGCATTCGCTTATAGAATCCAGGGATAGCACCTTCTGTTCTGTTTGGTGTATATTTATAATTCTCTCTCTGTGTCTCTGTCTGTATATATATATATATATATATATATATATATATATATAAAACCAATAAAGTGGAAAGAAGCCCAGTGGCAGAACATTTCTCTTCTCCAGGCCATACTTTCAATGACGTAATCCTGACTGGGATTGCCCATAACTCAAAATGGAGTACAGAGTGTATGAAATCCAAAGAAGTATAATAGATTCACCAGCTGCATACAATCTAGGCTGATAAATCAGCCCCTTACCCATGATGATATTGATTGGTAGTGCAGTGGCTGGTATCACCTATTCATTAAAACATGCAAAACTCTGCTGACAAATTTGGCTGCACACATCAGTATACATTATATACGCTTACTGGTATTTCTCACGGCTGTGGAGCTAAGGTTGGCTGAAGAGTGCTTTTGGTGGCATATACATTATATTTCCAGAACAAATCTTTTGTTTGGTGACTTGTAAATCCATGTGGAATAGCACAACCCTCTGTCCTGTGGCCATTTTGAATTTCATGTTAGATACAGTTGTTACCAATTACTGGTATGTTTCAAAAGTGTAAGCAGGTTTGTTCCAGAAAGATTTGCATGCAGCAAAATTGCACATTTTAATGAACAGGTGACATCAAACCCACATAATGTTCATCAATATCAACACAGATTTGGGGGGTTGATTTATTGGACTAGTGACATCAAACCCACATATCCTCCATCAATATCAACACAGATTTGGGGGTTGGGATTGATATATTGGACTAGTGACATCAAACTCACATATCATCCATCAGCATCAACAGATTTGGAGGGTTGATTTATTGGACTAGTAACATCAAACCCACATATCATCCATCAGCATCAACACAGATTTGGATGGTTGATTTATTGGACTAAGTACGCTTTAACTCGGCAGCTTAAATCAGAAAGAATCAATATGGGCATTTGTCAATGCATAAATAACAAGGAACTAACAGGTTACCAAAAATGTATTTTCCTACCGTTTATTTGCTTTCTCAAACTATCATTTTTATGTAAAAACATCAAAGAAACACAATTACAAGTTTATTAACAAGAATTGATTAAGCTGTTATATACTACATACTCAATGATCCAATATTGCTTTAGAACATAACTTCATTCAAGTTTAATCAAACAGCTCATGAAGATATATCCAGGATGAAATATTATATCCAGGACTGAAAATATTATAGATGGCACAAACACTTCATTGCTGACTTACTAAAGCATATGACTGGGGTCAGCTGACTTGCTAACACCAAACAGTAACAAAAACTCAGCATCTTCCAACCTTTATTCTGTATTTAATTGTACTTGCCTAAAGCAAAGTAGACTTTGTATAGTAGTCGCATTTTGTGTTTTGTTATGTTGTCCTTTATGTAATAACAAAAGATACGAAAAATCAAAAGAACAGATGTAACGGTTTTAAAAAAATAAATAGAATCTTTAGATTGAATTGGAAAACAACCAGCTTTATACCATACACAAATAATCATTGATAGTTCAAACTTATCCAAAATGCGTCATGGACACTAGCTGGGCCATGTGAAAAGACCTCACTGTCACTGAAACAGTAACTTTGACAGTTCCAGAATACATAGCACAAAGTTGTCAGTCCCTTCACAAAAACTACTTGGTGAAATGCCTGCCTATTTTTTGTCTTAAACTGTAACAACTGAACACTTGCATATAGGTCCTGATAATATTTTCTATAAAGTTGCAACTCAATCAATCCAAAGCTATAAACTGTAAGTCTGAAACGATAAATGTATGAATAAACTACCAGATGAATATTAAGAAACAGACTCCAGCTATATTAGTAGCTGCTGAACATAGAAGACAAAGACTGTATACCACCATGCAAGACAAAGACTGTATACCACCATGCAAGACAAAGACTGTATACCATCATGCAAGACAAAGACTATACCACCATGCAAGACAAAGAGTGTATACCACCATGCAAGACAAAGACTGTATACCACCATGCAAGACAAAGACTGTATACGACCATGCAAGACAAAGACTGTATACCACCATGCAAGACAAAGACTGTATACCTCATTGCAAGACAGACAAAGACTGTATACCTCATTGCAAGACAGACAAAGACTGTATACCTCATTGCAAGACAGACAAAGACTGTATACCTCATTGCAAGACAAAGACTGTATACCTCCATGCAAGACAAAGACTGTATACCTCATTGCAAGACAGACAAAGACTGTATACCACCATGCAAGACAAAGACTGTATACCTCATTGCAAGACAGACAAAGACTGTATACCTCATTGCAAGACAAAGACTGTATACCTCCATGCAAGACAAAGACTGTATACCTCCAAGCAAGACAAAGATTGTATACTTCCATGCAAGACAAAGACTGTATACCTCAAGCTATATTAATAACAGATGAATATTCAAGACAAAGACTGTCTACCTCAATGCAAGAGAAAGACTATACCTCCAGCTATATTCATAACAGAATCATATCAAATTATTGCTCGAGCTTCTGTCTCTGTAATTCCCCTCAGTTCATTGTTTGTAGCTCCAGTATGGACAAGACTGCACCAGGTGGAATGATTCTAAAGAAGATCGTCCAGATTATTATTATTATTGTTGCCATCAGAGGAACAGTATTCAAGGGAGATAACTTATCACTATTTCTTCCCTTCATGCACACATATACACATACATACATATCCATCTTATTTTTCCGGTAATACAAACTATAATTGGTAAAATGTAATCCCTTCAAGCCAAAAGTCCCGATTCTACTCTTCAGCTTTTATAAAACTTAGTTGTTGTTATTTGGATTTAATGCCATTTCTCAGTGCAAGATAGGCTATACATTAGGGCCAGTATAACTGGTCAACGATGAACCCAGGAAAACCCTGGTAAGAACCAATGGTCCATGGGAAGCTACTGTCAGCTTTCTGACATACCAACATTGGCCAAGATTAAACTATGGGCCACTTCTCTGATTAGTAACTCACATGTCAATGTAATTGATTTATTTCACAATTATCTTCAAAAGTCCTTGAATTTCATATTTTTTAAGGGTAACAATAATTACAATAATTACAATTTTGTGGATAAATGATTGCAATGATGCAAAATATTACTATGGAAAGTAAAGGACATCATCTGCAGTCCATGAATAAGTTACAATAAAATGTCATTTTTTTCCAAAATCATGAAAACTGACCCTCATGAAAATAAGTGAATTCACAGTAGTATTCTGTTTATTTTCATTGGTTAAATTGCTAGTAAAAGAAAGTCAATGTATTTAATGCAATTTCACTGAGATAACATACAAAGGCATTATATACATTATACAGTCCCTCTCATTTACTGGTATATCCTTCTTTTTATTTAGGCAGAATTGTGCTGATATGCAGTTCAAGCACACACACACACACACACACACGCACACATGCACATACATGCATGCATGTACACGCGACCAAGTGATTTTAGTGTGGGAAAAAGTTAAAAATGTATAAGGCATAATGGTCCAGAAGTAACAGTTACCAGTATCAGGTTTCCATTTAATAAGCTGTTGAGGCTGAGAATTTGGAAAACATATCAATATCATGGCAAGTTTCTGGAATTCATGAAGTCATTACAAATCTGGGTAACTGGGTCATATTCTTCTGTATCAACATCATCACAAATTTGGGTAACTGATTCATATTCTTCTGTATCAACATCATCACAAATTTGGGTAACTGATTCATATTCTTCTGTATCAACATCATCACAAATTTGGGTAACTGGGTCATATTCTTCTGTATCATCATCATCACAAATTTGGGTAACTGAGTCACATTCTTCTGTATCAACATCATCACAAATTTGGGTAAATGAGTCATATTCTTTTGTATCAACATCATCACAAATTTGGGTAACTGGGACATATTCTTCTGTATCAACATCATCACAAATTTGGGTAACTGGGTCATATTCTTCTGTATCAACATCATCACAAATTTGGGTAACTGGGTCATATTCTTCTGTATCAAAATCATCACAAATTTGGGTAACTGAGTCATATTCTTCTGTATCAACATCATCACAAATTTGGGTAACTGAGTCATATTCTTCTGTATCAACATCATCACAAATTTGGGTAATTTAGTTGTATGTAATGCTGTTTCAGCACATTTGGTCTGAGAGGGAAGGTGGCCATCCATCATTTAGTAAGGGTTAGCTAATCGTATTCTGTATGAAAGGCAAGTGGGTGTTGGAACTGTATTATGATATAGTATATATATATATAGAAGACACAGGCAGAGTTAGGGGACAAAGACAGGCTGGGATGGACACAGACAGAGAGAGGGAGATATAGATATGAGACTGAAATAGTAGAGAGACAAATACAAAATGGGAACTTAACAGAAGAGATAGAAGACATGAAAGATGAAGAGTGTAATGGAGAAATAGATATACATTATTAGAATGGACAACCATATGATGAAACAATGTAGCTAATCTGTAGCGTACAACATGGAGATGGACAGAACATTAGTAGGTGTGTATTTAGATATAAACAGGAGTCTGCCAAAATGACTTAGTGTTTTAATTATATAACACTAAAGCCTCTCCTCTCCCCAAAGCTAGACGAGAACACAAGTGGGTTAGACGTTGTAGAGAACCATGATTCAGTCATACATACATGCATACATACATACATACATACATACATACATACATACATACATACATACATACATATGTATATTTAATTTACATAATTTGTTAGTTTTTTTAAAGTTATTTTTTTTTTATTTCATTACATGCTATTGTAATGTAACATTGTATGTTGGGCTTGACCTTGTCCAAAACTGAGTTCATTTCTGCTTGACCTGATTGACTTTTTTTTATTTTATTCTGTGTAAACAACAAATACATAGCTAAATTATTCTGTGTATGGGCTTAATATCAGGATCATTATTAACTGAAGTAAATATGTTTATTTGGGTCTAGGTTTTGGAATTTCCTGTGTGTATTCCAGGTTATGGGTTTTACTTTGTACACATTAGGATCATTCTAGAAGGTTATTTTCTGTTAGGTAATGTTTGTATTTTAGAAAATACTAACTGTGACCTGAGGTCAAGTAGAGAATTATATAATTTTGTAGCTCAGAAGATTATTTCATTCGTGCTTTAAGTCCTAGCACAATCAAGTTGTATTATATGTTGTGACCAGTAATTTTGGGCTGAATTTTATTTCTTCAAATTACTGAATTCAAGTGATTATTTTCTCTGGAAATACAAAAGTGCTCTGATAAAATTCTTGGATAGAGAGATTCACTGGAATTTATAGTGAATTCAAACCTGGAATTATATTACTGTGATTAAACAAAAGACTGTTGACACATCAACACTTTATAAGCTACCACAGGCACATCATTTTCTTCAGGTTTTGGATTTATTCTGGATTTTTACTAAATTTTACTAGGAATTGTGGCTGTAATTCTTGGATTATTTTGGGATTTAATTCGCAACACCCTATGTTCTTTTTTCTCATTTTCACTTAAGGCAATATATAGCTGTTTCTATCTTCATTGAATGTAGTCCAATAAATCAGCCTCAAACCTGTCCTAATAATGACTAATGGTTTAGTGATTGATCTTGCCTAGTTCTTTAAAAGAAGTCTGAAGGATTGTTATTACAAATACCTTTAACAACTTGTCAAACACAGGAATTGATCTGGATGTATTCTCATTTATTGGCAAAAGGAGATAACTGTAACTCTTGAGATGTGAGAAATACCAGTAAGTGTCTAAGATGTACACCGATGTGTGTAGACCTAAGTGTCTGCATGGACTTGCACATTTTAAGTACAGTCAAGATCAGTCCAAAAAACATCAGTCTGTATTAGTACAGGTTTGGGGCTGATTTATTGGACTACAATGAATACACAAACTGCAACTTGTATTCATTATACATTATTTATTACATGTTGTAGTGTGCAGTCTGTTTTTAATTATGGCATCCTTTATGAAATATTGTAACAAGTTTGGCTTACGGATAATGTAAAAACATTTGCACTTTTCTTCCAAAATTTTGACACAAAGCATGCTACCTTAAAGGAACCGTTGTATTTATACAACAATTCTGTTACAGTTTTTAAATGTAAATTCTATACATTAACGATATGCTTGAAACTAACAATTTCACCCTATCTCACCCCACCCCCAATGAAAGTTTACAATTTTATACATCCTGTTCATTCTCTACTTTGTCACACCAAACTATAACCCAATGTTTATTTCAAAGCTCTTTATTAAATAATTGTCACAACCATTTGCTCACTGCATAAACATCTTGAGGAAAAAATGAATATTTTCATAGTCAAATATAAAATCTGAGATCAGTCAAATCTATTAAGAATCAAACCTTACCTTGGAAATCAGTCACATCTGTCTAGAATCAAAACTTACCAATGATATCATTCAAATCTGTCAAGAATCAAACCTTGCCACTGAAATCAAAGTGTCAAGAGTCAAACCTTACCACTGATATCGTTCAAATCTGTCAAGAATCAAACCATATCATTGAAATCAGTCAATCTGTCAAGAATCAAAACTAACCACTTAAGATTTTTTTCTACTGCTACACATAAAGATAATTGCTGAACATGTCCATAAAACTGAAATTAAGTGTATTTACCCTCGTATGTATCCCTGACTATGGATAGCACAAGACCATGATCTGGGAGATGCTTTGGCCATCTGACAAAATGAATCTATTCTGGCCCAGATTTTACAACTGTAATTATGTCCTTGTTTGTGTGCTAAAATATGGCCATAGTCAGATTACAACACAGCCATATTGGTTGTTCCACGTAGACCCCAATATGCTCATAATGGTGTCATGCGATGAGAGATCTGGGTTGCATTCAGTTTGGGAAGTGTGGTGGCTCAGTGGTTAGTGGGCTGGACTTGCATCCAAAAAGGTCCAGGTTTGAATCCTACCACTGATCAGCTGGGGCTGGTTATCATGGTGTGTTCTATTCTAGCTGCCTTGGCACTAAATAACCCATTAGTGCTGCTGTGCCATAGATAATCAAATCTACAACATGAACAATAACTATTCAATCAGGATTAATGCAATATTCACTTCTAATGCTGAAGGCTATTTAACTTGATGGAACAGTCTGTCCTCTGATGGCAATTTTCAACATGGTGGTCAAGTACTCACATCCAGTCATCACAATACTCAATTTTATATTTTTAAACTCTTAACAGATTAACAAAACAATGTTAATTGCCCTTAGAAAATGTACATTTCGTGCATATTGTTAAATTAATTGGTCAAATTATGGTTCAGATGCATGACAGTTAAGAAAATGAATTGCACAGCTAGGTTCTCCATGTCTCTGTTTATATGTCTAAGTTGGCAAGCAAGTAACAAAATTTGCACATGCTCATGGACAGTTTAGCATTTGCCACACAGTACCATTTGCTAGTAGCCATTACAGTAGACTTGTAGATTGTTAGCAAATGCCTAATGTCACATGATATCTTTCAATATTTAACACAGTCCTGGTTCTATCCTCATTCCAGTCAGGAATGCATTACAATTTGGCATGAAAGGAGATGCTGGCTGAAAAAGAATGGCTATTATTGCACATAAAACAAAATAATTACACTCTTGCACACATAATAAAACAAAGACAACTAATGAAAATAACATACTGAATGAAAATTAACAATATTTCAATACATTAATGATCTTTCCAATGAAATTTTATGAAACGAGTGAAATAACTCCTGTATTCAACAAGTTTTTGCAGAATTTGATTTTGGAGGTATTCATTAAAAAAACCCAAAACAAGACAAATGCCCAAGATATATATTCTCTTAAAAAAAAAAAAAAAATTTCAATTAGAATTAAAGACTGCCACTTGCATCATAATTACAAATAAAATCAAATAAAGACTATCACTTGCATTTTAATACCCCAAAAATTAACTGTTCCTTGATTTATTACATGCACATATAACCATTTCCTATAAAACTGCATTATACAACACCATGCAATATTTACCTTGTGTTATATATCATCATGCAATATTTACCTTGTAATGATCATTCAAATATTTACTTTATGCTGGTAATTCAAAGCATTTATTAGGTACTATTAAATACTACATAAACTAGATCTAATCAGTCCCTGTGACATAACCACATGCCTTTACTATAGATAAAGCTCACAATAACTAGATCTAATCAATCCCTGTGACATAACCACATGCCTTTACTATAGATAAAGCTCACAATAACTAGATCTAATCAATCCCTGTGACATAACCACATGCCTTTACTATAGATAAAGCTCACAGTAACTAGATCTAATCAATCCCTGTGACATAACCACATGCCTTTACTATAGATAAAGCTCACAATAACTAGATCTAATCAGTCCCTGTGACATAACAACATGCCTTTACTATAGATAAAGCTCACAGAAACTAGATCTAATCAATCCCTGTGACATAACCACCTGCCTTTACTATAGATAAAGCTCACAATAACTAGATCTAATCAGTCCCTGTGACATAACCACATGCTTTTACTATAGATAAAACTCACAGAAACTAGATCTAATCAGTCCCTATGACATAACCACATGCCTTTACTATATATGAAGCTCACAGTAACTAGATCTAATCAGTCCCTGTGATATAACCACATGCCTTTACGATAGATAAAGCTCACAGTAACTAGATCTGATCAGTCCCTGTGACATAACCACATGCCTTTACTATAGATAAAGCTCACAGTAACTAGATCTAATCAGTCCCTATGACATAACCACATGCCTTTACTATATATGAAGCTCACAGTAACTAGATCTAATCAGTCCCTGTGATATAACCACATGCCTTTACGATAGATAAAGCTCACAGTAACTAGATCTGATCAGTCCCTGTGACATAACCACATGCCTTTACTATAGATAAAGCTCACAGTAACTAGATCTAATCAGTCCCTATGACATAACCACATGCCTTTACTATATATGAAGCTCACAGTAACTAGATCTAATCAGTCCCTGTGATATAACCACATGCCTTTACGATAGATAAAGCTCACAGTAACTAGATCTGATCAGTCCCTGTGACATAACCACATGCCTTTACGATAGATAAAGCTCACAGTAACTAGATCTAATCAGTCCCTATGACATAACCACATGCCTTTGCTACAGATGAAGCTCACAGTAACAGTTCATATATTTATAATACTTCTACAATACAGTTGCCCCTACTATAGAACCCCTAAGTATACCATTGCTACTCATATATATTAGAATTCTCAGCAAAATTGGATATTTTCATCAATGAGGTCCCTTAATGTTCAGCAGAACTAAAATTTTTATACACAATAGCATTACAAATAACTGAATGTGTTAATTTGACACAAAAATTTTAAATTGTCTGAAAGAATATTTGCTCTTGTCATGGCTTAATTATATACATACTGTCTCACACACACACACACACACACACACACACACACATTTGAAAGCTCTAAACTGAAAGTAAAATCAAGTCAGCATTCATCTTATAACAATAAATGTTACATACTGTATCAATTATTTGATATACAGGTGAGTTTATGATACAGGGCTGGCCAGTTTGATATACAGGTCAGTTTATGATACAGGGCCGGCGAGTTTGATATACAGGTGAGTTTATGATACAGGGCTGGCCAGTTTGATATACAGATGAGTTTACGATACAGGACCAGCCAGTTTGATATACAGGTGAGTTTATGATACAGGGCTGGCCAGTTTGATACACAGGTGAGTTTATGATACTGGGCTGACCAGTTTGATATACAGGTGAGTTTACGATACAGGGCCGGCTAGTTTGATGTACAGGTGAGTTTACGATACAGGCTGGTCAGTTTGATATACAGGTGAGTTTATGATACAGGGCCGGCCAGTTTGATATACAGGTGAGTTTACGATACAGGGCTGACCAGTTTGATACACAGGTGAGTTTACGATACAGGGCTGGCTAGTTTGATATACAGATGAGTTTATGATACAGGGCCGGCCAGTTTGATAGACAGGTGAGTTTACGATACAGGGCTGGCAAGTTTGATATACAGGTGAGTTTATGATGCAGGGCTGGCCAGTTTGATAAACAGGTGAGTTTATGATACAGGGCCGGCTAGTTTGATATACAGGTGAGTTTATGATACAGGCTGGCCAGTTTGATATACAGGTGAGTTTATGATACAGGGCAGGCCAGTTTGATATACAGGTGACTATATGATACAGGCTGGCCAGTTTGATATACAGGTGAGTTTATGATACAGGGCCAGCCAGTTTGATATACAGGTGAGCTTATGATACAGGGCTGGCCAGTTTGATATACAGGTGAGTTTATGATACAGGCCAGCCAGTTTGATATACAGGTGAGTTTATGATACAGGGCCGGCCAGTTTGATATACAGGTGACTTTATGATACAGGCTGGCCAGTTTGATATACAGGTGAGTTTATGATACAGGGCCGGCCAGTTTGATATACAGGTGAGTTTACGATACAGGGCTGGCAAGTTTGATATACAGGTGAGTTTATGATGCAGGGCTGGCCAGTTTGATAAACAGGTGAGTTTATGATACAGGCTGGCCAGTTTGATATACAGGTGAGTTTATGATACAGGGCCAGCCAGTTTGATATACAGGTGAGCTTATGATACAGGGCTGGCCAGTTTGATATACAGGTGAGTTTATGATACAGGCCGGCCAGTTTGATATACAGGTGAGTTTATGATACAGGGCCGGCTAGTTTGATATACAGGTGACTTTATGATACAGGCTGGCCAGTTTGATATACAGGTGAGTTTATGATACAGGGCTGGACAGTTTGACATACAGGTGAGTTTATGATACAGGGCTGGACAGTTTGACATACATGTGAGTTTACGATACAAAGGCCAGCTAGTTTGAGATACAGGTGAGTTTATGATGCAGGGCTGGCCAGTTTGACATACAGCTGAATTTATGATACAGGGCTGGCCAGTTTGAGATACAGGTGAGTATATGATACAGTGCCTGCCAGTACTACCACAGCATGTATCATTAAATAGGATCCTCAGTTTTCCTTCTAAGGAATTCCACAGCAAATGTAAAGTGCATTGGGGTGGGGGGCAGCTATCAGACAGCACTTAATATCAATTACACATGTGGTAAGGAGTTATTCAGAATGTTCTAATTTCTTATATGTTCATGTTCACTAGTCTAATTAAAATTGATGGATTTCGGGTCTTAGAATCCTTTTATGGCACACCCACCATTCTTTTTCTGGAGTAAACATGATTACATGTAAACTGAACAATAACACAAATGCAATGGTGAAATGAGAAATTATGGTTTTATGGGAATGGTTGTCATTTTTAATCTCTTCCGTATCCTGACATACTGTGACATCCATACATTACTGGGCTGGTTCCTGACAGTTCTATGCATGCGGCTTTGTTACTCGAGATGTGCTTAAACATAGCTATACTTAAACATCAGAGTTAATGTGGCACCTGAAACGACTCAAACTCCCTCATGCACCAAGATATGTCTGATGCTTAGGGTTTTGAACCAGTGACTTTCATTACACGCCAGACTTGTGGATTTCACTGTTCCAAGCAGCTCTTAAATACATGTGGTATTTTCTTTGTTTTAATCATCATCACATCAAATTTCCTACAAATTCCTGCCTTTAGCTTCATGATCAATTATTTGTAGAACAGATGACATGATTAATACCTAACACTAGATGTAGTTATTTAAAACAAATCTACAGTACATATCTGCTGGATCATATCATAGGAAATATTAATGCACTGGTGCTGATGATAAAATTAGCGTACCTCCTCCTTTTTCTTTTACTGAACTGAGCTACAGAATAGGTCCAATGCATCTTCTTGAATGTCAGAGGCAGAAGCTGTATTGGATTAGTGGTTAGCAAGCCAGATGCACAAATGAGAGGGTGCAATTTTAAATCCTACCATTGGGTCAGCTGTTGTGTCCATGGGTAAGGCACTTTAATCCAATCACTTCAACACTAAATGACTGCTGTGCCATAAAAGGCTAAAGCAAACATTTATTTAATTGGCAACTAATTAAAGAATATTCAACTGCATATGATTAGCATGTCTTGCTTTATTATCACATTTCATATTTCCCTGTGCCTTTGTCATACATGAAATGGTGATGCCTTTTAATTATGGCAAGACTGGAAAACTGCCTGAAGGAAAGTAAAGGCATTCACCCCCATCTACTGGGATGGTCTACTCTGATCCTTCACTGGTTCTGTAGTCCTTTTAACTCATTTGTGGAAAAAGTTACAGTTTGATGCAAAATTCATCACAAGGAGACTGCATAAGCAGGAGAACCAGTCAAATTACATGCATATTTGCCAGTATGTGATTGCTCTATTCATTAGGATTCAGCAAATGCAAAGCTTACTGACAACCACATGTCAGTGTATTTCAAAGGAAGATTATGAATATACCAAAGTAAAATGAAAATTTATCAGAATTTTAAAATTTTAACTCAGAATTGTACATTCATCATTTGGTCCACTTAAATGGCAACTTCTGCATGTCTAAATAATTTCCTGTCAGTAATTACAAACTGTCCAATGCTAATTTCCAAGACTGGTAGTACCGGTCATCTGAAACAAGCAGCATCTCTCATGTCATACATAACTACCAAGGGTCCATATAATGCCTAGACTGGGGCCAGAATTTTCCAAAGTCACCAATTTTTCTCCAAAAATACTGACATTGTACAATAACATCCTATACCCAAAATGGCCTGTTCCATTCCAGATCTGACTGCTGGTCAATGTCCATCATTAATTTGTATTGTCTTTCATAACTCACATAGATGTTTTGTTTCAAATTAATAAAAATTACAATTTACTGCTGAATAATGCAAACCTGAAAAATATGTTACAATAGAAGATGTCAGCATCAAAGAAAAAATCTGTACATCTCTTCTTTATAAATTTTAATGTTTTGTTGAAATAAATTACAATCTGAATGCCACTGATGATTTCAGCAGTTATAACACCAACACAAAATGCATGGATCTCTGGCCATATTAATCTCTGAAGTAGCTTGGAATGCAATTTTTAACTTCACAACGGAAATAGCAACATAAACATGTAACATTTTTTGTCTTACATGCTTTGCTGTATGTAACACTGACATAATCATATCTGGCATTTAAAAAAGAATCACACACATACACACACACATACACACACACACACACACACACACATATATGAAGTGATGTTTTTGTTTATCAGCAATAATTTTTGTTTTACAGTCCGTGTCATGTAATGCTGACATGTCAATTCTGCAATGGATTCAATAATTCAGAGTCAACCTATCAAATAACTGCAAAAATCTGTCAGTCAAATGCAATGTTGAAAAAATCTGTTTGTCACAACATCCTTCATGATTCAGTCAGCATTTCCATGTTTTGTTTTGTGATAACCAAAGTGTAATACATATGTTTGATGATTCGGTAAGTCAGCAGGATCTGTACCCATGACAGTCACATAGCTGACAATTCAGTACGACAGCATGGTTTGAACCCATGACAGTCACATAGATGACAATACAGAAAAACAGCCTGATCTGAACCTATGAGTCACATGGATGAAAATTCAGTATGTCAGCATGACTGGTAGCCATAACAGTCACATAGCTGACAATTCAATAAGTCAGCATCACTGGTACCCATGAGTCACAAAGCTGACAATTCAATAAGTCAGCATGACTGGTAGCCATGACAGTCACACAGCTGACAATTCAATAAGTCAGCATCACTGGTACCTATGAGTCACATAGCTGACAATTCATTAAGTCAGCATGACTTGTACCCATGATAGTCACATAGCTGACAATTCATTAAGTCAGCATGACTAGTACCCATGACAGTCACATAGTTGACAATTCAGTAAGTCAGCCTGACTGGTACCCATGACAGTCACATAGCTGACAATTCAGTAAGTCAGCATCACTGGTACCCATGAGTCACACAGCTGACAATTCATTAAGTCAGCATGACTGGTACCCATGACAGTCACATGTTTACTTCACAGCCTGTCTTCTCATACACATGATAGAAAAATCTCACCAATGTGCAATCCTTTTCTTGTTTCATTGTGACTGCCACCAGTCTTGGGTCAGTTACCATGGGTCATCAGATAATGTAGTAACCAAGTTAGAAGAGCATTGGACTCGTTATCCAAAGGTCATGAGTTTGATACTCATCGATACCAGTGTGTCCTCAGAAAAGGCACTTAGCTTCCTTTTCCTCAGCATGATACAGCGAACTAAGTTCTCAAAGTGCCCTTAAAGCAAACTAAGTTCTCAAAGTGCCCTTAAAGCAAACTAAAAATTCTCAAAGTGCCCTTAAAGCAAACTAAGTTCTCAAAGTGCCCTTAAAGCAAACCAATTACATGCTAAATGTGCCCTTAAAGCAAACCATCTAATCAACAAGCAACCAACAACCACATGATGGTTTGGTTTCATCACATTATAGCACAATGTACTTTAATGCTATTGTAATGTTTAACATTATTTAGGTGTTTGCAAAGAAAGCAAGTCAATGATGTGATAAAGTGAAATGAAATAAATATTTCTCTATCTTATTACAACAACAAATCGGTGAGAAAATTAATTAAAGGGATTGGCATCAAGACAATGCAATACAAATTTCATAGTTACTATATATTGACCTTAAAGAGGATAATGTAAGCAATTAGCTAAGAGTTCCTTGTCTCAGTGCCAGGCCCAACAGTGATGATCTTAATCTCACCTCATATCTTCAGTCTCAAAGCATGTAACTGTTAGAAGAGCAAACGAGTCACATGTAACAGTGTCACATTTAGTGTCTGAGCTTATCTCACATGATTAAGGAAACATTCCATATATAATGTCCAATAACCATCCCTCCTTGCCGCATGTACTTAATATCAAAATGAATCAGCTAGTCATGTGATTGTTTTTGTCTTGACAAATCATGTTATCTTAATTTGTCTCTCCTATTTGTTATTTTCATAGCTTGTCACATGACTTCAATTTTGTAAGAGTCTCTCATATGATTTGTCTCTGTCTTGTTAACTTTATTTTTATCTTAATTTGCTAAGTGATTTTGTCTCAGCCTGTTACATGTCATTATAGTTTTGCTTTATACTGTCTAGCTAGTTTCATCTCTGTCTATCACATGTCCAACTATAATGATTCATAGTCAGCTTCAGCCACACTTTTGGGGGAAGCTGTATCCTCGGCCAGAAATTTTTCAAATTCATCCATGTTTTCCTCTTCTTCTTCTGACACAACTTTATTTTTCTTCTTTTTCTTCTCCTTCTTGTTGCTGTCTTTTTCTTTCTCTTTTCCTTTACCCTGGTCACCTCTACTCTTCTCTTTCTTCTTGTGTTTCTTCTCTGACTGATCCCCTTCCTACAGACAGACAGACAAGAAAGGTTCTGAAAATTAATACGTTTTCTTCCTTTAAAATAACAAGCAAATTCCTGGAATTTACATTCCCTGCTTTCCCTTCGAAGTAGGGGAGTGTAGAGGAAAGAGCTTGGAAACAATGCTGATGTAGTAATAAGTTAAGGTGCACTTAGAAAGAAAGATATGACTGATAAGATGGACACACTGCCAATCGAACCCAGGTTAGGTCTCATTCATCTCATTGGTCTCACTGACATTAACAATCAAATCCTGGTTAGGTCTCATTCATCTCATTGGTCTCACTAACATTAACAATCAAATCCAGGTTAGGTCTCATTCATCTCATTGGTCTCACTGACATTAACAATCAAATCCTGGTTAGGTCTCATTCATCTCATTGGTCTCACTAACATTAACAATCAAATCCAGGTTAGGTCTAATTCATCTCACTGGTCTCACTGACATTAATAATCAAATCCAGATTAGGTCTCATTCATCTCATTTGTCTCACTGACATTAAAAATCAAATCCAGGTTAGGTCTAATTTCATCTCATTGCTTTCATTGACATTAACAATCAAATCCAGGTTAGGTCTCATTGATTTCATCAATATAAAGCTATCATAATTCCCCCAATTAATGACAAAGAATATATGGGTCCAACACACAGCTGCCATAATTCCCGTAATAATGACAATATGAATATATGGGTCAAACATACAACTGCCACAACATACAGCTGCCATAACTCCCCTGAATAATGACAAAGAATATATAGGTCCAACATACAGCTGCCATAATTCCCCTAATTAATGACAAAGAAAGCTGAAAATCAAATGCCACTAAAATTACATGAATGTAGAGATGCATATAAAATTTTCTTGTCATCCAATTATAACTATTTGAATTAATGTGCTGAAATGTAAGTGATGTGGTCCATCAATCGGTTGCTATAACCGTAAACATAAGTGATGTGGTCCATCAATCGGCTGCTGTAACCGTAAACATAGTGATGTGGTCCATCAATCAGTTGCTGTAACCGTAAACATAAGTGATGTGGTCCATCAATCGGTTGCTGTAACCGTAAACGTAAGTGATGTGGTCCATCAATCAGTTGCTGTAACTGTAAACATAAGTGATGTGGTCCATTAATCTGTTGCTGTAACCGTAAACATAAGTGATGTGGTCCATTAATCGATTGCTGTAACCGTAAACATAAGTGATGTGGTCCATCAATCGATTGCTATTGGTTGCTATAACCATAAACATAAGTGATGTGGTCCAACAATTGGTTGCTGTAACCATAAACATAAGTGATGTGATCCAACAATCGGTTGCTGTAACCGTAAACATAAGTGATGTGGTCCAACAATTGGTTGCTGTAACCGGTTGCTATCGGTTGCTGTAACCATAAACATAAGTGATGTGGTCCAACAATCAGCTGCTGTAACCATAAACATAAGTGATGTGGTCCATCAATCAGTTGCTATAACCGTAAACATAAGTGATGTGGTCCATCAAACCGTAAACATAAGTGATGTGGTCCATCAAACTGTTGCTGTAACCGTAAACAATAATGCTGATGGAATGCTGAAAGTCAAACTAAGCTGAGGTCAAATCAGTACAAAGTTACATGCAAAATTTGGGTGAAATCTGAATCATGGTAAATCTTTTGTTGAAAGGAAAGTAAGTGAATATGAAAATCGGGGGCATTAACTCTGCTAAACATGCTGTTGCATGCTGAATATGTTACCATAGCAACACCACCAATCAAACTTTGAGGAGGTCTTATTAATATCACCTAAGTTTGGTTCGTATCCAATAAGGGAGTCATTTTGCAGAAATGAAAGCATGTGGGTCTGCAATCAAAGACATATAATTATACTGAACAACACATAATGCTGACAAGTGAGCTTAGCCAAGGTCAAACTATATATCAAATTTCACTGAAATCCAATTAAAATTAACAGTTATTGCAAGGGCTAATAACTCCAATAAATAAAGGTGCAGATTCCTAATAAAAAAACTCAGTAAAGATCCAATAAATATAGTGTGTCTGCCAGATTTGGTTGAAATTCAATTATAAATAATGGAGTTGTGCAGTACTGAAAGTGGGCGAGTAAAAAAATCAGGCTCTATAGTTTTGCTCAACAAAGATGTATAATGCTGACAATTAAATTCTGCCAATGTCTGATCAATATCAAACTACCCTTAAAGTTTTGGTTGCAATGCAATATTAATTACGAAAGTTATTATTCGCTAAGATAGTGTATGTGTGTGTGTGATTTGGATTTTTAATGTAGCTTTAACAATTTTCAGTCGTATTGCTACGATGTCTGCAGTGTGGCTGTTTACAGTGCTGTCTAGCGGCGCTAGGGCATCATGTCGCAGACATGCAGCATGATGTCTCACCCAGTCACATTATCCTGACACAAGGACAACCAGTCCCACTAACCTCTTAATGCTGAGTGCCAAGCAAGGCAGCTGTTAGTACCATTTGTACAAGTCTTTGGTATGACTCGACTGGAGTTCGAACCTGCAACCTCCCACATCCGACAAAAGTGAATAGGTTTGGCAATCAAGGGCCATAACTCAGCCGAAAAATTACACATAAAATGGGCAATTTACCTCTGCAAGGTCTCATCAAGCTGTGTACCAAATTTGTTTGAAATGCAATAAAAATTAAGGGAGGTATTGTTTGGAAATGTTTGGTCTGAGACTCTGGGGCCATAACTCGATAAATGAAGACAAAAATGCTGGCAATCAAACTCAGTCAAGGTATCACCAACATCAGGCAGCTTAACAAATTTGGTTTAATTCTAATAATAATTAAGAAAGTGAAATGGAGGTGGGTGGGTCTAAAATCAGCAGCTATAAATGTGCTAAATGAAACTTGGTAAAGGTCTTGTCAATATCATGGGCAATAACTCAACTAAGCAATGACAGAATGCTGACAATTAAACTTGGTAAAGGTCTTGTCAACATCAATCTGCCTTTCAAACTTGGTTGAAATCCAATAAAGATGAAGCAGTTATTGTTTGGAAATGAGAGTGGATATGTCTATCAGGGGCAATAACTCAACTAAACAATGACAGGCTGCTGACAATCAAACTGTGCCAAATCCTAATAATAATAATTAAGAGAGTTATTATACAGAAAATAAAGTTTGATGAATGGACAGTTTGACAGGCTGCTGACAATCAAACTGTGCCAAATCCTAATAATAATAATTAAGAGAGTTATTATACAGAAAATAAAGTTGGATGAATGGACAGTTTGAC